>JAJJWW010001617.1:0-12803 GCA_023531295.1 Papaver armeniacum | reverse complement strand
TATTTATTATTTTTTTCATTTTATATTATTATTATTATTATTATTATTATGAAAGGGGACCATGAAGGCTTTTATTAAGAAGCAGAGTCAAAGATTACAAGGAAGGAGTTGGTAGCCCTAGCAACGACCAGCACCGACTCCTTTTGAATAGTAATGCCTATTCTATGAAATAGAGAACCTCCTACTTTGCAATTCGCATCCTGACTGGCGAAACAGTTCTTCAGTCTTCTCACGAATGTACATGTGTCTTCACTTAATTCGCCAAGGGTGGAGAAGGCTAAAACACCAAACTCGTAACCATGGGCTAAGCATTTGTCCAAATACTTGTTGCATTTACTTGAGTAATTGCCGCCACGATAGCTCGACTGAGCAAAGGAGGTGGACCGAGCGGTCGTGAAGGGTGAGGCGCCGGAACATCAAAACATACATCCCGTCCGTTGATCCGGCTTGTAGACTAATAAGTCCGCAGTGCCTCATAGCTTGGAGTTGTATCCGACAAGAAACCCATGTGAGCTTCTTTGCGAGCGGCGACACCCGCCTTATAACGTATGTCCATAAATACATCACGCACCAAGTCATGCCAAACTTTTGGCCGACCACCGGCGCAATGAATGGCATGATCACCATATATATCCATAGCACGGTTGCAGCACGGACATACACTATCTTGTGCGAAAAGTGGTATGCCGAGTCAGAATGGCGAGGATCGCTTCCGAATCACGAGGACCGATGGCTTGGTTCAACCCCTGAATAGGTATTGCTTTTAAAAAGTCCATAGCGTGGTCTGCCTTGTTGCATTGCCAGAGTATAGTATCTCGTGCAGAAAGGTGGAAATTGGTGGACATGTTTCTCTTAACCGCATCAAAGTATCGGGCTGCCAGTGACTTCATGAAGAGGGGGCAGCAGCTTTGATGTCAAAGTCAGCGAGGGAGAGACCACAAGCATGAGAATAGATCTGTATTGCGTGCTGATAACTTTGGCTTGAGTCGATTGTGGGTACATCCTGTAAGATAGTACGCTGTAGCTGTTGTGTTTGCGCACAAGAGGCTAAGTAGCAGTATTTAGAGGTGTCGTCCATGGTGTAAACACCCAAGCCGCCATCATTAAGTGGTAGGGTTGCCAAGCGTTGTTGTGTCTTTCCAAAACCAGCACCGTCGCCGACTATTAAGTGCCTTAGGTATTGCACTAGGCGTGTGTCAAACTGTTCGGTACTACAGTTTAGACACCCCTGCGCAATTACGTAAGAGAAGCAGCTCACTCTGTGGGTCCTGGAGCTTCTCGATGGAATTCATTAGGTGTATAGTTTTCTCGACCCTCTTCAGAACCACGCTAGTACAGAACTGTATGTTAATACTTACTGCGCCGCCAAGAAGTCTGACACCCTCTGTGGGCCTGCTGATATTGGTAGGGAAGACGCCAGCTGCATTCCTCCTAGGGTCCATTGTTGGCCAGAATATCTCAGTTTTGCCGATATTCAAATGTAAACCTCTGGCAGGGCCATCAGTTTGAATGATACTGAGTGCTTTGGCTACCTCCATTGTGTCTCCTATTATAGTACCGTCATCCAGGTACCATGCATGGAGATCAAGGGTGCATTCCGTAGCAATTCTGTTCACAAGGGGATGAAGTACCAGAGCAAAAAGCAAGGGCCCTAAAGGGTCTCCTTGTTGAACACCTTGAGTGGAAGATAGAACAATTTGTGTTATAGTACAATCTAGCCTAGGTTTGGAGTAAGCCAGAATTCAACCCACCTGGATATGGATGGGCATTTGGATCTGACTTCATTAACTAGTGCAGTTCTGTCCACCAGGTTGAAAGCGTTTGTAAAGTCTATGAGCAACATGGTTAAATTGTCGTGACCACCTCTCACCTCTACAAGTCTATTGGCTGCGTGCAGTATGCCTTCACTACCACACGGTATCCCAACCCCAAACTGGTGGTTGCCTAAGTACATAGTCATTTCCTTACACACGGCAGTGGCTGCCAGTTTAGAGCATAACCGTCTCCAAATAGTCCCTACTGCAATGGGTCGCAATCCTCCGCCAGGTTTGAGTAATGGGGTTAATGGAGCGCTCGCTACATATTCTCCAAGTATTGCAGGGCAGCTGCCACTGAGCCACAAATTAACAACACCTACGATGGATTGCAGGAGGTCGTCGGCGACCGCTGCTGCCGCACCACTAAGAGCATCTAACAAGTGTTGGGATCGCAGGCCGTCTCTCCCGCACGCAGTGCCCTTGGGAAAGCTTTTCAGGGCTTGTAAGATGACTTGGAATCCACAAGTGATTGTCAGCTGTAGAACCGGTTGAGGAATGGTTGGAGGTGATGCATAAAGGTGCTTTTGCTGCAATTCATGCAGAGTGTCAGGTGTAGAGGGAGCAACACCGTTTGAACATAAAACACGAATTGCGGCTGTATAATGGCCATAACTCAGCTTTTTCCTACACGCCTGCAGGCTGGTATCATGCTTCACTGGGAGGACGCCTTGGGTCAGGATTGGGTTTGGATAGGCCTAGCAATTCCCGAATTATAGTGTAGCATCCATTTGGTTCATTCCATGATGCCAAGGCTTGGTTTATTGCAGCAATTTGCAGCTTTTACGAGTACCCGATCTTTCTTCCGCAGAGCTTTTAGGCATGTACAAAGCTTAAGACACACACACAGTAACAATAAAAGTCGTAAACTGTGCTGTAAGATCCGAGGGTTTGGCTATCATATTGTCTAGTGCTGATTTTGTAGTTCGAGAATTGCAGTCTGCAAGGAGGAGGAATACTAACCGTAGTAGTAATATGTCTTTGGAAAATTAGTCCAAGTCTGTCTCCACATCGAGTTTTCCAACACCATTCTCCATTCTGCCATTGTCACCTTACGTCTAATGGCATTTGGGATTGTGGTTTCTCAACATCGTATATCGGGAAATCGACACTGTTCCATTGTGAGGGCCATTTATGACTTCTGTGCTATGACTGGGATCTCGACAAGCCTTCTTCCATGTATGGGTGTGCATGCATCTGGTACACAGCCATAACCGCATATCGGAAAGAAACTTCTCCCAGGCAGTGAAACACTCAAGATTACTGCGTATCCTCTCCCTACATGTATTCCTGGCTTCAGCATTTGGGAAGTGCAAGTCCTTTAGGTGTTTATAGACTCCACTTCTGGAATAACCCCTACCCCCCAACGCCATTATGGCGTGGCCGTAATTGGTAAAGGGACAGTGAAAACTAGTCGCCTGTGATGTTGATATCGACGCGGCTGGGGAGTAGATAGAAGATCCCAAAGGCGAAGCATTACCATCTTGGGAAGGTCGTGAAGATCGTCGTGAAGATCGTCTTCCAGGCATTGCAGCCAAGAAGAATAACCGCCAGTAACTGCCTCCGAAAGTAAAAGGTGATGATAAACACCATGAAAAAGAAGGTTACTCAATGTTCTAATAAAATAACCCAGACAGAGAAGAAATGGATGAGTATCGTGTGCCAGGGAAAGGGTGGAAGATTTGCAGACTTTCAGTTGCCTGCAAATCGCCTCCAAATCGCCAGACGCTCTCTCTCTGTCAGAGAAGGTTATTATTATTATTATTATTATTATTATTTAATAGAAAGGATGCCACAAGGGCTTTTTTTAAGAAACCCACGAGTCAAATTACAAAGATTTGGCTGGTGGCCGTGCAACAAGTTGCGCACCAACACCTTTTTGAATAATGATACCTAGCCTATGAAAAAGAGAACTGCCTAAATTATTGTTAACATCATGGCTTGCCATGCAGTTTTTAAATCTCTTCAAAAAGTTAGTAGTGTCGTCTCCCAACTCGCCCAGGGTTGAAAAGGCTAAAACACCGAAACCATATCCATAAGATGAACATAACTCAGCGTATTTGTTGCACTTACGGGTGATAGCTGCGGAAATGGCATAGCCGGGTGTGAAAGTACGGTTTCCACCTTTAGAGAATGGTGAAACACTGGTTACATCATAGCATATTTCCTTGCCACGTTCTCCCGATTATATACCATAATGTCTCGTGCAGTTTAAGAGGGTGTTGCTATTAGAAGTAAGGCCAATTGAAACTTCTTTGCTTGTCATGACTCACTTTATAACATAATTCAGCCAAGAGGTCTCGTGCCATATCATGAAGATATTTCTCCAACCTCACTCGCGCAATGAATTACATGGTCGCCAAAACGATCCATATCTCTTTTACAACATGAACAAGAACTATCATCATCAAAGAGAGGGATGCCAAGGCGATATTGCAGTATACACCTGAATTGACGCGGACCAATGGTTGAAAGGTAAATATTTACACAGAGATGAATGGGAGTCGCAAGAACAATCACCTCCAACCCCTTTTATTTATTATTATTATTATTTATTTTTAATAAAAGATTGCCTCCGGGGCTTTTATTAAACAAAATCAAAGTCATTTTGTACATGAATGGGCGGGAGTCGGGCAACAATTTGTGCACCAACGCCCTTTTGGATAGCCAAACCTACCCTATGGAAAACAAAACTCCCTACTTTATTTGTTAACATCATAGTTGGTTAGACAATTCTTCAATCTCCTCAACAAAATAACGAGGTCATCTCCAAGCTCACCCAAAGTTGAGAAATCCAAGGCGCAAAACTGATATCCCTGTGACGTGCACTTGTCTAAATACTTGTTATTATTATTATTATTTAAAAATCGACATCAAAATTAACATTACAAGGGATGGTGGGCAACCTAGCAACAAGCTGGGCACCGACACCTTTTTGAATAACGATCCCTAACCTATGAAAAAGAGAATTGCCCATCTTAAAATTGGCATCATGTCTTGCCATGCAATTTCTTAATCTCTTCAGAAAAATTAAAAATCTGTACCAAGCTCGTCAAAAGTGGAAAAGGCCAACACACCAAAACCATAACCGAGTGAAGTGCAAATATCCAAGTACTTATTGTTCTTGCGGGTGATAGCTGCAGAAATGGCATGACCTGGTATGAAGTTGTGAGTTCTAGCACTAGTGAACGGAGAGACTCTGTGACATCAAGACAAGCATCTCTACCATCTTCCCAATTATAAACCATGATATCCGCTGGTCGAAGATCTTTGTTGTTGATGACGCCCAAAGAGACCTCTTTTCTAGCTACAACACCGGATCTATAACACATATCTGCCAAGATATCCTTTATTAAACCATGTCTGAATTTAAGCCCAACCTCACTAGCGCAATGAATGGCGTGATTTCCAAAGATATCCATAAGCTTGCCTCAACAGGAACACTTGCTATCTTATTATTATTATTATTATTATTATTATTATTATTATTATAAAAGGACGTCGAAAGGCTTTTATTAATATTATTACATGTCAACTGGGGAGTCGTCGGTAGGGGGTAACCGAGCAACAATGTCGGGCCCCTACACCTTTCTGGATGACACGCTATCACTTATTATTATTATTATTATTATTATTATTATTATTATTATTATTATTATAACATAGAAACAAATGATGTTATTTACACGTGAATGGGCGGGAGTTACGAGCGACAATCACTAAATGGGCCTGAACGCCTTTTGGATAGCCAAGCCTATCCTATGAAAAAGTAAACCACCTACTTTGCTATTGGCGTCATGGTTAGTCAAACAATTCTTCAATCTCTTGAGAAGAATGATGAAGTCTTCCCCAAGTTCACCCAAAGTGGAGAATGCCAAGGCACAAAACTGATATCCTTAAGATGCACACTTGTCTAGGTATTTGTTGCGTTTGCGAGAAACCGCCGTAGAGATAGCGTGTCCTCGATGTGAAACTCGCGAGGTCCAACACTGCGAAAGGAGAGACTCTAGGTGACATCAAAACATGTATCCTGGCCGTTAATCCAATTGTATATAAGAATGTCATCCGGCTTGAGAGCAATGTCATTGTCAGTCAAAAATCCCAAAGATACTTCTTTCCCAGCAGCAACACCTGATCTGTAACAAATGTCCGTGACAACATCTCTTACCAAGTTATGCGGAATTTTCGACCAACTTCACTTGCATAAATAGTAACGCATGGTCTCCAAAAACATCCATAACTCGTCCACAACAAGAGCACGTACCATTTTCGTGGGAACAATGGAATACCAAGCTCAGTATTGAGTAACGGCCAAACTCGACGGCCCAAGTGCTTGATTAAGGCCCGGATAGGGATGGCCTTCAAAAAATCCAAGGCATGGTCTAGACTAGTTACTTTGCCACAACATAGCATCCTGCGCTTAAGTTAAACTTGGCTGGTATCTCCCTCCTTACAACTTCAAAGTACTGTGTTGCCAGGGCTTTCATAAAATGTGGGGCAACCGAGTTGAAATTGAGAGAGGAAAGACTACAAGCTTGGATGAACTTATCGAGCGCGCGATGATAATTGAGGTCACATCAAGTGTCAACAGCTCAAAATGGTATGCTGCAGTGTAGCGTTTGGAGATGTGATGCCAGGTAACAATATTGGCTGGTGTCGGCCATTGTATAAACACCGAACCCGCCCTCTTTGAATGGCAGTGTAGCAATTCTTTGCTGAAGTAATCCAAACCCAGCGTCGTCGCCTGTAATGAGGAGTTGTAGATAACTCATTAAATGTTTATCATAATGATCTGTAGCAGCCTGCAATACACGAGGATGAGTGGTGCGTAGAGTGAAATACAATCGAGAGACTCCAGTACAATTACGTAGTAATAAGAGTTCACACTGCGGGTCTTTCAACTGTTTTACTGAGTTCATCATATGGATGGTTTTCTCAGCTCTGGCGAAGATCATATCACTACTGAATTGGTCATCGAGGCTGACTGGTCCTCCGAGGAGCTTAACACCGCTGGTTGGTCTGCCTATATTGGCTGGGAAAACACCCTCCATAAGACTCCTTGGATCAGGCGAGGGCCAAAAAACTTCAGCCTTACGAATATTCAAGTGCAAATCTCGTGCAACACCTTCTTGATGGATGATTTTGAGAGCCTTCGACACTTCCATTGTATCTCCAATGATAGTTCCGTGAAGCCGAGATACCAAGCATGCATGTCCAAGGAACAATGTGCAGCTATGTTGCGAACTAGTGGGTGTAGCACCAGGGAAAAAAGGAGTGGACCAAGGGGATCTCCTTGTTGTACTTCTTGGGCAGATGTGAGAAGAAATTCATTGTAGTATAACCTTGCTGGATGAGCGTAGCAGAACTCAACCCAGTTGGCTATACTAGGACATCTAACTCTCACTTCAGCGATTAAGGTGGTCCTATCCACTAGATTAAATGCATTTGTGAAATCCACAAGCATCATAGTGATGTTATTGTGCGTACCTTGTATTTCCATCAGTTTATTTACTGCATGAAGAATACTTTCCCCTCCACTAGGGATCCCCACCCCGAATTGATGATCACCTAGATAGTTGGCCATTTCTCTGCCCACTGATGTTGCCGCAAGTTTAGAACAAAGTCTTCTCCATATCGTACCCACAGCGATAGGTCGAAGTCCACCGTCAGGCTTAAGTAGAGGAGTAAGGGGTGCGCTGGCAATGTATTGCCCTAAAACAGCAGGGAAGCCACCTGACAACCACAGATTCACAACGTCAGCAATGGATGAAAGCAAGTCTTCAGAGACTGCAGCCGCAGGACCACTTAGCACGGCAAGTAGATGTTGTACCTGAAGGCCATCTCTACCGCAAGACGTGCCCTTAGGGAAGCTTTGAATAGCATTCACTACCGCTTTACTATCAACTGCAACAGGTTCAGTTGTAAGAGTGTCCACAGGGATAGTGGGAGGGGATGCGTAAGAATGCTTTTGTTGTAGATGAAAAAGAGTGTCAGGATTATGGGGTGCAACACCATTGGAAGAAAGAATCCGAATGGCGGCCGTATAGTGGCCATAACTAATCTTTTTTCTACAGGATTCAACATTGGTCTTCCTTTTTCTTCTTGCCTTGCTTCTTTGTCTTCAATCTCATTGTGTTCATGAAGAACTCTTTTCACCAAATTAACACATCCCCGTGGTTCCCTCCATATGGACAAAGGCATGATTAATAGACGCAGTTTGGAGTTTTTTTCTGTTACTGATCTCTCTTCCTTAGAACTCTTAGGGAAGTAAAGATTAAGAGTACTGAGATAGGTAACAAAAGCAATTGCAACCATGCATGCATCCTTGGGACGATCCAGACTTTGTCCAAAGAAGCTTTCGTGGTTCTAGAAAAGAAGCCAGATTGTGGAGGGATACTTGTGACTGTCGTAACTGTTTTAAAAACCAAAGTTAAGCATCTCAACTGAAAAATCAAAAGAGAGGCCTTCGTGTGTTAAACTGGAAGAACAATCAACATCATGCGGTGCTGTGGTCTGTGCAGGGGGTACTGTAGTTTGTGAAATGGGTTTATCAACCCCATATATGAGGAAATCAGCACTCCTACCATTGAAGGGGCCCTTAATAACTCCTCCATCATGATTTTTGCAAGGTCTCATCCAAGAATAAACTTGCCAACAGGGAACACAAAGCCACATCTGCAATTTTCGCAGTAACCTTTCCCAGGCCATATACACACTTCCGTCTGAACGTATTCCTATCTTGACAGATAGAAACTCCTGCGTGTGTGTAAGGTAATGTCCTGTCGTGTATATGCTTAAGAATTGATGTTTTGACGTAGCATCTTCCACCAACCCCGTCATGGCAGTCTTCAAAATGCTTGAATGGGCAATGACAGTGAGTATCATCGTCAAAATCAATGTCTTTACCGGACTGTATTGCTTGAGAACCAACCCGATACGATGCAGTGATGAAACCACGGTGATTGTGAAGATTGTGAAGATGATGTGTCCGCTCTCGTGATCGGGTCAAAGATGATGACCTAGACCGTGTGCTCGGCATAATCCCGGATGATGATGAAGTAACCGCCTCTAACTGTTTTCAGAAAGCGTAGATTCAATGTGCTATGATGAAGTAAGTTAGGGAAAAAAGGTATCAAACTGTTCGGAAATTGATGAATGTTCGAAGGGTGGTGAGTGTAGGTGATTCTGCTGGAAGATGAAGCGGCAAATAATAGTAGAATAAACACAGGTTTTCAGTCGCCTTTATTTTCGCCAGAGACTCTCTCTCCGGCGTATTATTATTATTTTATTTTTTGAAAACTCATATGAGTTTTATTATTATTATTATTATTATTATTATTACTGAATAATCGGTTTAATACACGTCATTAGGAACATCAATGGGAGGTAGCCGAGCGACAAGCTGGGCTCCTACACCTTTTTTAATAGCGATGCCTAGCCTATAAAGAAGCGAAACTATTATTATTATTATAAAATATTTATTAATATATAAACAGATCATTATTATTACATGAAACTAGTTGGAAGCCTAACAAGCTAAGCTCCAACGACATACTACTACATTAATTGAACAGTTGATGTGCTACTCTACCAAATGGGCCTCATGGGAAACCTTGCCAAGGGGAGCGGAAACGGCGGGAGGGGGGCGAGATTGTGTCACAAGGGGGCAAATTAACACTATCTTCCATGTTAATTCCTGCAATATTACGCCATTGGGGACTCGAACCTGGGACCTCCATGTTAATTCCTGCAATATTATTATTATTATTATTATTATTATTATTATTTTTTTATTTTTATTTTTTTTTCCATGTTAATTCCATGTTTATTATTATTATTATTATTATTATTATTATTATTATTATTAAAAGAGTGCCTCTAGGGGCTTTTATTGAAGAAAATCAAATGTCGTTTTGTACATGAATGGATGGGAGCCGAGCAACAAACTGTGCTCCAACTCCTTTCTGGATAGCCAAAAGGAGTAATTATTATTATTATTATTATTATGGAAGGAGTTGGAGCAACAAACTGTGCTCCAACTCCTTCCATGTTAATAATTATTATTATTATTATTATTATTATGAAAAAAGCATAAGTATGATTACACTGGGTTTGATGGCAACCTAGCCACCAATTGGGCCCCAACACCCTTTTGAATAGCCATCCCTAGTCTATGAAATAAGAAACAGCCAGAGTCACCATTGGCGTCGTTGTTAGCAATGCAGTTCTTTAGGCGCTTCACAAATGCCACCGTATCCTCGCCAAGTTCTCCTAAGGTAGTAAATGCAAGAACTCCAAAACCGTAACCGTTAGTTGTACAGGTGGCTAAATACTTGTTTCGCTTGCGGATGACAGCTCTAGCGATTGCCTGGCCTGGAACGAAGTGCTGGATATCACCCGTGAATGGAGAGACTCCGGTGACATCTAGGCAGGTGTCCTTTCCGTTCTCCCAATTATAAACCAATAAGTCAGCCGGCAGCAAAGTGTTGTTACCATCCGACCAAGACCAAGCGACACCTCTTTCCTAGCTGAAACACTGGCTCGAAAACAAATGTCTACATAAACATCCCGTACCAGGTCATGTCTAAATTTTAGGCCGACTTCACTGGCGCAATGTAGAGCATGGTCTCCAAAAACATCCATATCCCTATTACAACTAGTGCACCGACTATGCTCGGGGAAGAGAGGAATGCCAAGACGATAACAAAGTACGCTTCGAAACTGTCTAGGGCCGAGGGTTTGGTTCAGGCCGTCTATAGGAATGGCAAGGAGATAGTCTTGAGCATGTTGCATTTGATTGCATTGCCATAATACCTTGTCACGTACAGACATAGCAAAACCAGTGGGTATATTCTTCTTCACTACCTCAAAATAGGTCACCGCCAGAGAATGCATGAAATGCATGGGTGAAGGGGCGGCAATAGTGAAGTCTGGTGCTGAAGTGGTGATCCCACATACCTGATTGAACATCCGCAGGGCCTGCTGACATGCTGGGCTTGGATCGGCAACGTTATGGTTGTGTAGGATGGTTTGTTGAACCTGACGAGTTTGCAACTGCGATGCAAGGTAGCAATAGTGTGCTGTGTCCTTCATTGTATAAATTCCGAGACCTCCATCCCGAATAGGAAGAGTAGCCAGCCTATATTGCAGCGGACCAAAACCTGCTCCATCTGCTGTAATGAGGTGTCTCAAAAACTTGTATAAATGGTCATCGAACTGGACAGTCGCGTCTTCTAAGGCCGCCGGACAAGTCGTTCGCATTGTAAAGTATAGTTTAGAAACACCTGCACAATTACGTAGCAGCAGCAATTCGCTTTGAGGGTCCTTCAACCTTTTAACCGTGTGCATAAGGCGAATAGTTTTGCCAACACGCTGGGTCACCATGTCTTTGCGATCATCAAGTCAAGGCTGACAGGCCCTCCTAAAATCTTAACTCCGGAGGCAGGCCTCCCAATACAGTTTGGGAAAACGTTGGGGTCGAGACTTCGGGGATCTGTATTAGGCCAGAACACTTCAGTTTTGGTAAGATTAAGATGGAGACCTCTGCTAGCACTTTCGGCCTGAATTATGCTCAACGCTTTGGAAACTTGCATAGTGTCGCCAATGAGGGTTCCGTCATCCAGGTACCATGCCTGTAAGTCCAGGCTACATTGGGAAGCAATAGATTTCACGATGGGATGCAGCGTAAGGGCAAAAAGTAGTGGTCCCAAGGGGTCTCCCTGCTGGACACCTTGTGCTGAGGACAAGATGATGCCATCGTAATATAGCCTTGCTGGTCTCATGTAGCAAAATTCGACCCATCGTGAAATGGCTGGACATTGTAGTCGTACTTCCCGAATGAGAGAGGTCCTGTCAACCATATTGAAGGCATTAGCAAAGTCGATGAGAAGCATGGACATGTCACACTGATCCCCTTTTAGTTCAAGCGCCCGCTGGCGAATGCACGTATTCCCTTCGCCTCCGCACGGCACTCCAACACCGAACTGAAAATCGCCGAGATAGGTAGTCATCTCTTTCCCCACTTGGATGGCAGCAAGCTTAGACACAAGTCTTCGCCAAATGGTGCCCATAGCTATGGGTCGGATGCCGCCGCCAGGTTTCAATAAAGGCGTAAGTGGGGCGCTAGCAATGTATTCCCCGAGTACGGTAGGGCAACTGCCAGAGAGCCATAGATTGATCACTTTGGTGATGGAGGAGAGGAGCTCATCAGAGACAGCGCAGGCAGCCCCACTCATGGCGTCAAGGAGGTGTTGCGCTCGTAATCCGTCTCGCCCACAGGCTGTACCCTTTGGAAAACTTCTGATAGCCTTAAAAACGGAAGGTGCATCGACTGAAATGGTATCACACTCCACAGGTTCAGCAGGTATAGAAGGTAAGTCAGCACAGGGGTGTTTGAGCATCAACTCAGACAGCGTTGCTTCAGTGCAAGGAGCTATACCATCGGAAGAAAGCACTCGATTGATGCAAAGATAATGCCCATAGGAAAGTTTCTTCTTACAGGCTTGTACATTTGCAATCTCCTGCTGTTTCTTGTCCTTTGGTGTGCTCACTGGCTTCCGTTTAGGCAGCGCCAACATCCTAGTGAGTAGGTCGATACACCCGTTTGGTTCTCTCCAAGTTTCCAAAGCTTGGTTAATGGATGCAATCTGAAGTTTTTTTCTAGTGCCAGAGCGTGCTTCCGAAGAATTTTTTGGGGTGTAGAGGTTCAAATGTGCAAATTGGCAGGAGCAGTAGTTTAATCCATGAGGATGTGTCCCTAGGGCTGAGTAAAATGGTATCAAGGCAGGATTTTAAGGTTCTAGAGAAGGTTAAGCGACATGCGGGGGATGTCATTATGATGGTTGTGAAGTTTCTTTGAAAACCTCATTGAGAAGTTCCAAAGACAAGGATACGAGATGGGTTTGCCTCCAGGGTTTGGGTTTCAAAAACACGATCGCATCGAGTTTAGCAATGTCGAGATGAGATATGTAGCATAACGCCATTATTATT
>JAJJWW010001616.1:0-208635 GCA_023531295.1 Papaver armeniacum | reverse complement strand
TAGTGTAACCCTTTCATTTGAAAGGGTCACTACCAATTGACTAATTGCTCCCATATGGTAAGTGAAAGGGTGTATTTTGGTCCCAAAACGTTCAACCACTCGTTCGGTGTGAGCGAGTGGTTGGTAAATGTAAAACTTTACGGGAGACCTGTCTCTCCTAAAAGAAAATAACAAGAAAACGGAGACCTTGTCTCCGTTTAAAATAAAAGAAATTTTCTTACGGGGGTGTCCGTAAGAGTTTTATTTTTCTATTAAGCGGGAGACCGTCTCCCGTTTGTTTTGTTTTTAAGTAAAAAAGGGGAGACAGTCTCCCGTTTAGTATTTGAAAAACTTTCTTACGGGGAGAGACAGTCTCCAGTAAGGTTTTCAAAAAAAAATTCTTACGGGGACGGTCCCGGTTCGGTCCTACTTTGTTTTTGCCCATAGTGGCTAGACTTCGTTCATATGGGTGAGTAGTCTTCCATATGGGTGAGTTAGTCTCACTTTGGAGACTACCCATAGGAGATGCTCTAAGGGTTATGAAGTTCTAATTATTGATTGTAACTTCATACCGTTGATTATTGAGTGCGTAGCTTCATAACTATGATTAGAAGAAAAAGCTCAAACGCCCATATTTTACTTTGAAAAGAGCACTCATCTTCTTATTTTCATGGTCATTACTCATTAGTTTCCATTAGACTTACTACTCATTGGCTACCATTAAAAGCGTGAAATGCTCTTGTTTTGTGTATCTAAAAGCTAAAATGAGAGGATTTGTTCAAAAAGAATCTCATAAAGAATTTCCACCAACCCAACTTGATCGTCATCATTTTATATGTACAGTTATATTCAAAATAAACTTTTTGGCATGGTTTCATTCCTATATTTCATCCGTCAACATAATTTTTTTCTTTTGCCCTTTCTTATTTACCTGGCACTTTTAGGGCGACCCCAGAAAGAATTAGGGGCGACTTTTTTATTCCCAACCCATATACACCGTTAGGGATGTCCAAAAGCGGAGAATACGTTAATGCCCATACACAATCGGAAGCTATTTTGTTCGATTATAACAACGCAATCGGAAGCTTAGTAACTATGTTATACTAGATTATTATCGATTTTGTGCCAAACTCGCATCGCTTCTATGACAATCGGAAGGAAATAACCTCACGAGACTACTGGATTATAGTAGCTCATAAATTCCCAAAATTGGTGATTTAGCCAAGAAAGAAATTTGGGCAGCGTATAATCGGAAGCCTTATTAACTGCGATTATTCTAGTTCCCAAATTCGAAAAAATGACATTCTGCAAAAACTAAATTTGGGGCAACTGTATAATCGGTAGGTTATTAGCTCACAGATTATACTCCAACTACACCAAAAAATGTAGGTGATATTGTTATGAATTTCAAAATATTTATGAAAATCAAAAGTTTTAATTGTTGATCTAACTACCGATTATACTCCAACGCTAGTTCGTTCAAAATAAACTAGCCGTGCCTCGAAAACCAAACACAATCGGTAGATAATACATATTGACAAACCTCCGATTATGTTGAAGTAATGCTTTTTTTAAAAAACTAGCGGTTGGGTACTTTTTTGCTATAAATAGACCTATCTCTACCAAACTTATTCACCCATCACATTCAATCTTCTTAAATCGTCACCCATCACTTTGAATCACCAAAAATGGCTACAACTTTCGTTCAATAATATAGAAGATGTTGCTATTGTCGGAGCACACACCACTCTCACAAAGCACTCTCCGTTGAGGAAGCGCAATGGGTGATCGATGGAAGACCCAACAAGAGGGCCTTACTTTGGGGATGATCAAAACACCAATGCTTGGTGGAAGCGGGTGTTTAAGGTTTTAAAGCACTAGCGGAAATCGTTATAGGAGGACGCTCCATGAATAAAGGAAAGGTACGCATATTTATACAATGAATGCGTCTTTTCTTTGAAACGAATTGGCTCGTAGGACGCTATGCCCAACGAGACCGAATGAGTAGAGTAAGTTTGTGAATCAATAGGCCTCTTATCAAAAATTCTTTATTTGGTTATGATTATTCAACAACGCTAACTTATTTTAAAAATTGTTTTCCCAGTATACTTTGGGTCGGAGCCAATGTCTGAATTAAGGTACGGTCATGAGTTTACGACGAAACTGCTACACTCTCTTGGAGGAGGTTGAATGGCAATTCGCCCAATATAATTAAACTCGTAGAGAATCCCTAGGGCGATGTATTGAACAATTTTATGTGTTTTACTTCTATTTTATTTCAACTACATGTATGTTTTTCGATTCAATAAAATGAGTGACTTCAAATCTTTGGTTCAATTTTAAATGTGGAAATAAGGATTTTAGAAAAAACTCATTTAGGGGCAACCTATAATCGGTAGGTTTTGGAACCTATATTAAAATGCGATTATGGCTACATCCAAATCACGAACCACATGGTTAGGCCACGGCCTTGTACCCTCTTAACCTATGGATTAAGCAAGGTTCGATGCACGGGGCTCCTTACAATCGGTAGTTTATTAAGTTGAGTAGACTCACCTGGTTATGGTAGATTTCAAATTTCCTACAATGAATGATTTTTACAAAAACTCATTTTGGGGCAACCTATAATCGGGAGGTTGGGTAACCTACTTGGCTTAGGTTATGGCTAAATCAAATCACGAACCACATGGTTATGGTCGGCTCTGCACCCCTCAAAACCTAGGGAATTTGTGCTCAATTTGGGGCTTCGATTATGTGATGTACAATGCCTCAGGGTGATGCGACAACACGGTTTTGTACAAGGTATACCAAAGGAGGAAATCCATGGCAATTTCACTTTGGTTTGCAGGAATGCAAAGTAAATCGATAAAGATTCATCACGGTGGTTCACAAGGGTTCACCATCACAGCCGATTCCATTGGGATAGAAGGCGCATTACTTGATCAACCAAGGAAGGGCGAGCCAACCAAAGGTTTTGAAAATGCTCCCAACTACATGGATTGGTACCGCAATGTTTCTCATGTTCGTGTAATCCGTGATCTTAAAGCAAAGCCGACTTCGTACAAAAAGAGTATCCTCAAAGAAGAAGCCTGCGGGTTTTGATAGATTAAAAGTACGTATTGTTTTGTTAATTTAGTTTAATATTATGGGTCAAAATAGAGTAATAACCGTTTGATGGTATGCTATGTTTTTTAAAGCAGATGAAGCAGTTCAAGCGTTTGTCGAAATGGTGCAACGATTGTATAAAAGCGGAAAGCTGTTTCAATTGAGAAGATAAAAGACCACAAGCAGTTGATTGACAACGTTGACAATGAGGAGTATGCATCTCGATTCGGGAAAAATTGCAAAGAAACTGCAACCAAGGTGAACAAAAGAACTCGGGCTTCATCAAGCACTCAAGTTGATGAAACCCATGATGATCTTGGTCAAATCGTAGAGCTAATAAAAATCGCAAAGTCAAAGCAAATAGGAACAAGTGAACTCTCGGTGTTGTAAACTCTCGATGTTTTCGTTAACTTTATGGATAACTTTGTTTATGTTGGTTATGTCGGATTATGTCGTTTTCAAAGATTGTGTGAATATTAGTTGTTTCGTTATGTTTATGGATTAAGAACAGTTATTTTACACATTTTATGCATTTAACGATGACTACTTAAGCGAATCACATGAAGAGACATGAAAGTGTTGAATTTTGGAACACAATCGGAAGATAGGTTTATATATTAACCTCTGGGTTAGGGGATGTTCAATTTTTTTAGTCGAGAATCGGTAGGGTTATACGTTATTAACCTACGATTACTGAGATTGTGCAAAATATTTTGTCGAGAATCGGAGGATTGCTAATATACTTTGCTCTCCGATTATCATGTGTAAAAAAACACTGTCTTACGTATCCAAACAACACCACAATCGAAAGGTAAATGTGCACCTTAACTTCCGAATAACAATAATCGGTTGGTTTATTTGTAATGTTCCTTCCAATTGTTATAAGTAAAAAATTTGTTCTCTGTAACCAACCAACACCATAATCGGACAGTAATTGAGCGCATTTACTACCGAATATTCGTAATCGGATGTTTGTGGTTTCGTTAATGTCCGATTATTATACTAAAAAACAACTATGGTTTCTGTAACCAAACAACACCATAATCGGAGGGTATGGTAATATATTGAACTCCCGATTATGGCTGCATCCAAATCACGAACCACATGGTTATGCCGGGCTCTGTACACTCAAAACCTATGGAATTTGGCAAGGGTTCGATCTGGGGCTCCTTATAATCGGTAGTTTTTAAGTTGTTAACTCTACTGGAATTATGGTAGATTTCAAAATTCATCACATGAATGATTTTAGAAAAAACTCATTTTGGGGCGACCCATAATCGGATGGTTTGGTAATATATTTAACTCCCGATTATGGCTGCATCCAAAACGCAAACCAAGTGGTTAAGGCTGGCTGTGTGCACTCAAAACCCATGAAATATGGCAAAGGTTGGATCTTGGGCTCGTTATAATCGGTGGGCTATATAATTATATACCCTACCGATTATGGTATATTTCAAAATTCATTACGTGAAGGATTATAGAAATAACTCATTTTGGGGCAACTTATAATCGGTAGTTTATGTAACATATTAGGTTTCCGATTATGGCTACATCCACAACTCAAGCAAAGTGGTTATGGTTGGCTCAGCACCTCTCAAAACCAATGGAATTTGGCCAAAGGCGAATATGGGGCACCTTATAATCGGTAGTCTTACAAGTTGGATAAGCTACCGATTATAAAAGGGATTATTGGTAGAAGTATCTACACAACAATCGGTAGGTATATTTTAATTTAACCTCACAGATTTTCATGTTTACCTGGGTTATGGTGTTGGCTGGATTATATAAGGGCATATTGGCCATTTCGAAAAATCAAAGATAAGGGGTAGCTTAGATTTACGTTTGGGTGACCTTTTTTGTCTTTTAGTGTCGCCCCTAATTCTTTCGGGGTCGCCCCTAAAAGTGCAAGGCTTATTTAACCTTCAATCCTAGTTCTTACTCAAAAATGCTAAAAATGGGATAAATTTAGACCGTCAAGGTCCAAATCAGAGACAATAAATTTAGACCGTTGATCACTCTCCTTTCCAGCCCGCTAATAATCTCAACCATTTAGATTGTGCCAGTTTTTATCCCAGATTTGGACCAAATACTATTGTCCCAGTTGCAAGAGGTCGGTTCTTACCAAGGTAGTAACCATTGAACTTTGCTCAAAAAAGTGTTAAACTGGCGTGCTCATCTTTGTCACCCGGTCGGGATGATGCCATCGAGTCAAGCAAGTACCATTCATTCGGTTGACTCGGCACACAGTTCATGCCCTTGGTTCATCCTTGGTCTTTCTCTCTGCTCTTTCTCTAACTTGAAAACCCTAGTTCTTATTGCGTGCTTTGCTCGGATCGGCTCCAAAGGAGGAGGTCGAGTAGCAATAGTTCCATGTTGATCTCCGACATGGTTATTAGTTGATACTAGCTCTTGTTTCCCTTTATGTAAGGTTTGTTTTTGATTTTCATGCTTTTGTTGTTGTTGTGGTGCAATTTTTTTTTTGTTTGATGGAGATATGGGTTGTTAGTGATTCTATGGTCTGGGATCTGATAAAGAGAAGAGAACATAGCTTATTTTCATTGTCAACTGGCGCCATCAAGCAAAGTGCAGTTTCAACATCAATTCCGGGTTTTCTTTTTGCATCGACAACGGTCAACAACTCAAAATATCTTCTGATTTTCCAATTAGGATTTGTCTTTGATCTATTTTCAAATAGATTAGTTTTTATTTCAGCTGTTAGATCTAATTTTAAAACTTTAAGGTTTACTTGATAAGTGTTCACAAATGATTTTTGTGTTAATCTTTGTAATGAGTCTCTTATGTTAAGGTCAATATATGTTTTGATACGTGCCCCAGAGTCTGGTGATGATCTCTGCGGGAAGAACTACTGACTCAAGCAGAATTTTCGGCGTACTAATGTTAAGTGACAAAATTTACGTTAAATCTTACTTGGAAGGTCATGGGTTTGAGACAAAAGTTAAAACTTTTCTAGGGTTGTGGATCACATCAGCGATTCAAGCTCTCCAGTATGTAGCGGGTGTCAACATTACTATTATTATGGGTTTCTTTTGCGTGTTTAATCGGACGTTACTACTGCGGATTCTAGTACACTTGATTCTGTTAACTGAGATTCTCTTACAGAAGATTCGTCACTTGGTCATGTATGATATTCACTTGCAGTCGGTACTGTTCTTATTTTGTGTTTTGTCATGTAACTTTCAGGTTTAATACCTGGTTTATCTATTAAAAAAAAAAAAATTCATCACTGGTCTACCAAACACAAAAAAATGTTGAAAACACATGTCTAATTATCAATTTGGTAAGAAAAATTGTAATTAAATCAAAAACCATTACCCTTTTGGGTAAATTTCCATCACTCCACTAGAAACCTAACAACTTCTTGAAACCACAAGGGACACCTACTCTGTATATCTCCATCGAGACAATCAAAAAAATAAAATTAAAAAGGGAAATAAAAATATATTCTCAATTTTTGTGCGGGTGAAGGAGAAGGAGAAGCAAACAGAGTCCCCCCAAACCCTGATTCTGCTATTTTTCTTCTCCAAAACCACCCCCTTTACTCAGATTAATCCATTACTGCAATAAAAACCGGTCCTTTTCAGGTATGTGACATAGTTTTTCTGATTTTTTTTTCTGTTTTTTTTTTAATTGTTAATAACAAGAAAAGTTCTTTTCAAGGTTCTATGGTGTTTTTACAGAAACCCATTTGTTTGAAACACCATTTTTTTGTTGTTTGTATGTTGTTTAGGTTCAGATGGGGCATATAGCTTAAAAACACTGAACAACACCAAGGTTTAGGTTCAGAGAAAGTTTGTTGTGTCTCTTGTTATTGAAAAGAAGGTTGGTTGGACAATCAATGGCTAAGAATGGAATACAAGTTGTTGAAGGTGGTTTTGGCAAGAAAAAGGATGGGTTTTTGTCATTTAGTTCAGAGATAAGTGGTAGTGGTGGTCTTGAATGGAGTTTATCAGAAGGGGTTCATCTTCTTCTTCTAATCGGAATTATCATCCTGGTGGTTTATTTGCAAGTGTTGGTCAAATGGGTATGGGATTTGGAGTATCACCAAATTCACCAAATCAAAGTGCACCTTCAAATCCAAGAGATAATGCTATAAAGCTTCCATGTACTGATCTTTATGTTAAATATGTTTCGTCACCCGGAATTTGCGTTTAGGATAGTTGAGATACCACAAGATGCTGAAGTTGTTGAGGAGCTTGAGGAAGGGTTGGTGAAGAAAAATAAGGGGGGTTTAAATTGAAGGTAAAGGTTGCGAATCCTTCGTTGAGGAGATTGTTAAGTGGGGCAGTTGCGGGGCTGTCTCTAGAACTGCTGTTGCTCCATTGGAAACAATTAGAACACATTTGATGGTTGGGACTAGTGGGAATTCATCAACTGAAGTGTTTAACAGTATTATGAAACGGATGGATGGAAGGGTTTGTTTAGAGGTAATTTGATTAATGTCATTCGTGTCGCGCCCAGCAAGGCTATTGAGGTAGCTTCTTCTTACTTTGTTTTACCTCTACCTTTTGAGTCATTGTCTCAATGTTATTAGTACTTGTGATGGTTGCCTGCTTGATTGATTGTGTTTCGGTTTATTTGTATTTGGTGGTATTTGATTAGCATATGTGATTTTCCTTGTAGTGGTGCTAATTGTTTCAGTTTGTATTGTTTTAATCAACTCATTCGCTTTTATGAATTTTGTTTCTTTGATGAGCTAGAAGTTACAGAACATTTTATGTTTGTGAAAACTGAAAGTCAGTCTGATTGTTGGTTTGATTCCTTTTCAGTTGAGGATTTTGTTGCTATCTGTTGTTTTGTTGGTGCAATAGTTAATAGTAACTGAAGTTATCAGATGGACATGTACCAAAAAGTATCGGAAGTTTTGTTTTGATGATTGCAAACATTGATATACCTTATTGAGTAATTAGATGAACAAAAAGTGGTTTTCTATTTCATTTCTATTAGAGTACGTTCTAGATAGTGAGTCTTGCGAAATTTCATTAATGACTGTTGAAATGTTTTGATAATTCACCTGCTAGATAACGTCCTCTTATCCTCGGACCAATTTAATCTCATTTCTAACAGAGAAACTTCTTTACCATGGTCACAGTAATGAGTAATCCCATTTAGCTCAGCTATTTGATTGACAAGGTGTTGTCTAGAATGATCTTCAATTTCTTCCCTAAATTGTGGTTTTGAGTTTCAGCGGACCTTCTTAGCGTCAGATGTTCTGTTGCCAAATGTTTTTTTTTTTAATTTCATTTATGTTTTGTTAAATTTATCGCTGGGATCTATGCTCATTTTTGGATGGGTCTGGGCTCTCCAAGGATTGTAGAATAAAAGCCAGAATTCTCTTTTAACAAGAACTGTTCCACGTTTTTGAGTAATTCTGCTATTTTGGCATGTTTAAGTAGCTTTCCTGTTTGTCGTTTTCCATAGAGTGAATTCAATGGGATAAACTTGTCGCTTACCAAAACCAGTCCTCACAGTTTTGGGTTAAAATTGTTAGACCAAATTCTAGTTTATCCTGAGTTTAAAATGTTGACAAAAATGTTCCTTTAGGAAATTTAGGTAGGACATATTTGGGCTACAAACACAGTTGCATGTAAAGAACCTTAGTTATATCAGATGATTTTATTTGATATAAAACGAAACCCATCGCATAGGCTTCAGAATCTCCATAAACAAGGTAGTATGCCTGGTATACGGGTCCGAGTCCTTCAGTGTAGAAATAAGGATGTAAGTTGAAATCATCGAGTTAAAGAAACTAAAAGGAGTATTATATCGAAGGATCTTGTCCAAGTAACTACCGCAACAGGTGATCTGGATGAAAAAGCTATTTCGCCTGTCTTGAGCTGAAGTGCCATGCTGTTTGGCAAATTTAAATTGTGATGTAGTGGAAATTGTGATGACTGATGATTCTTCAGTTTTGAATGTCAGTGATCACTTTCTGCACTAATACCTAGTGTATGGGAACTATGAAGCGCTAGTGGCAGGTCAATGTTCTTCATTCATTTGAGTGTAGTTGCAATATTCTTTGACAATATTAGATAAGCTTTTATCCTTTTACTAGTTCACGGAGAAAGATATTACCTTCTGTAGAAAAAACTGTACTTTGCTTGAGATAACTTAATGTTAAAAATTAAAATTTGCCTAAGCTACCAGAGATTTTACTCAATGTCCACTGATGGGGATCGACAGCCTGAACTTCGTACCAGAAATATCCTTGAAAGATCAAGATTCAAAGTCATTTTAAAGCAACTTGGCTGTTCTTTTGACATTCACAGTTTACTTTTAGTTTCTGTACTTTGGTGAGTTAGTGCCTGCTTTTAGTCTTTTCATGTAAGTGTATTATACCCTGAATCTATTGACATCATTTCGATCATCTTTTGAGGCACTGATGGACCATTACTTTTCTGCAGTTATTTGCTTATGATACAGTAAAGAAGCATTTGACACCAAACCCAGGGAACCTTCAAAGATTCCTATCCCTCCTTCACTGATTGCAGGAGCCTGTGCTGGAGTTAGCTCAACTTTGTGTACATATCCTCTTGAGCTTGTTAAAACTCGTCTAACCGTACAGGTAGACGTGTCACTTTAATTTTGCCATTTTCACACTCTATTGAAAACTCAATGATTTCTAATGCAAATGAAATGTGTCTGAAACTGCAGAGGTGTTTACGATAATCTTTTAGACGCTTTTGTGAAAATTGTTCAAAAGAGGGGTTGGAGAGCTGTTTCGAGGTCTTACCCTAGTCTAATTGGAGTAATCCCATATGCTGCAGCAAACTACTGTGCTTATGACATGCTTGAAAGGGATACCGGAAAGTCTTTAAGAAAGAAGAAATCAGTAACATTGCCACACTATTGATAGGATCAGCAGCTGGTGCGATTTCAAGTACTGCCACATTTCCGCTTGAGGTGGCTCGTAAACAAATGCAGGTTGGTGCTTTGAGTGGAAGACAAGTGTATAAGAATATGCTGCATGCACTTGCATGCATATTAGAGAAGGAAGGCCTTCCCGGTCTTTACAGAGGTTAGGACCGAGCTGTATGAAACTGGTACCAGCAGCTGGGATTTCTTTCATGTGTTATGAAGCATGCAAAAGATATTGGTAGAGAAAGAAAGGGGATGCATAAAAAAGAAAATCTACGTCGCGGGTAATTAGTTCTTTATAAAGTTCTACAAAAGAAATAAGTGCCGAAAGTTTTATACTTCAAAAGTTTTTGGATTCATTAGATTAATTTTTTAGAGATTTTGGAATTTTTGTTTAACTTTAGAGGTTTGAATTAAACACAAAGAAACCTTGTGTGTTTGAGGTGAGAACTGAAGTGGGTTTTGAAATCCCTGCTGGTATTTTTCATTATTAGTTTATATTCATTTTTCTGGTTTACTACAACACTGATTCTACACTGAATTCAGATCACAATTAAAATGTCATGTACTTCTTCTTCCTTTTTTGTCCAGAAAGTAATTTTATTAATGAGCAACAAGATTACAATATCATGATTTCTGGTTTCTCTATTGGTAACAACATCAACATTTCACACCTGCAATATGCTGATGACACATTGCTATTTCTAAATGGTTCTCTAGAAGAGGCTGAAAACTTGCTCTTAATCTGAAGGCATTACTGGTTTACCAGTCAATCTGTCCAAAAGTTCAGTCTTAAGCATTGGCGCTGATACAATTATTGATTCTGTGGCTGAAATCCTTAACTGCAAGAAAGAAGAACTTCCTCTCAAATACCTTGGGTCTTCCAGTTGGAGCCACCAGTAGAAGATGCTCAATTTGGGATGTAGTCATTGAAAAATTTCAAAAAAAAGCTTGCACCATGGAGAAGGAGATTTTTTACTAAAGCAGGTAAAGTTCTCTTAATTAAAACAACTTCAGAAAAGAAAAAATCTATCGGAACAGGGTTAACAGATCCAAGAAAGCAGGAGGTTTAGGCATCAGAAACCTCAAACTAACTAACAAAGCTCTTCTTGCTAAATGGATTTGGAGATATTCGATTGAAAAAAATCACTTATGGAGGAGGATAGTGCAAAATAAGCTAAAAGGAAGAGCTGAAGATTTAATGGTCAAAGATTTCTCACTCCTGCAAGGAAGAGGAATTTGGGAAGGAATTCAATTGCAGAAGAAGTTGGTAGAAGATATAACAACACTTGAAGTTATAAGTGGAAGGCAATCATATTTTTGGTGGGACAAATGGAAAGACAACACGGTTTTGAAGTGCAAGTTTCTAAGATTTTCAAAATCTCAACTCAAAAGAATGCCGTCTAAATGAAATGGTTGGAATTTAAAAGCGAGAAGAGATCTTCACCGATCGAGTTGCTTGAAATGATACGGCTCTTTGAGTGGTTAGGATCTCCTCTACACTCTCTCGACGGGATGATGGATTAATATGCAATATCTCGGGAGGTTTTTAGTGTTAAAAATTGTTACAAGCGGCTCATTGAGCATGAGCCGGTTCACAGGCCTTTCCTCCCTACCAATGCATTTGGGTGAAATATGTACACAAAGATACGAGATCTTCCTTTGGATGGCTGCTCGGAAATGCAATTCCCACCACGGACAATCGCTCGGAAGAGGTGGCAATATTCGGAACATCAAGCTGCTCTCTTTGCGAGGTCAAGTACACAGCGTGTCTCATCTACTTCTTCATTGCAACTATTCTCACAAGGTTTGGAACTACTTAGGAGGTTTTAATGCAGGATGGATCTATAGAGAACCAAATGTTTGCTTGGAAATTTAGAAGAGGCAGAAATAGGGGAAGGAAAATTTGGCCAATTATTATTTTTGCCATTGTTAGAGCATTATGGGGCTATTATGTCATTACATGACTTATGGCGTATAGGTATTACAGCGAATTCAGCTCAAATGGGGCTATTATGTCATTGCGGGACACTTGTGGCGGCTGTACATGCAAATCACGTGAACTTAAAGATGATCAAAAACTATGATATCAATTAGTTAGATTGTCGTTCACATTTAAGTCCTAATCTTCCCCATGGGTATTTCGGGAATGCCATATTCGATTTAACACCAACAGGCAACAACAATTGCAGGTGATAATATCTCTTTTTTTTTTATACGAAAAAGAGAGCATCGGCTCCTAGAAGGAATGCCTACCCGGTTACATCCGTTGTGATACCTGTGCTAACTCTAGCAACAGGACCAGTTCTCAAAATAGAAGTAGTGTTTTTACAAATATTCAAATCAAACTGATTTTGAGGAATTTGTAAAACATGCATGATAGTAGATAAATTTTCTCCTCTCCATATAGAGTCGGTGAAGAAAGAAGAGTATGCAGCCGGTTTGGCTAAGTTAATTCTTTGCATAGTTTTGTTGAGTAGTGATTCTAGTGAGCTTCCCTAGAACAAAAGTAATTGGTCGGCTTTTGGTATTCTTTGCCTGTTGATGAGTATTTTGACACAGCAATCTTTCTTTGAACTTCCCATTGGTAATGTGCTTTGATGGTTTGTAGAGTGTCTTCGGACTCGGCAAAAGTGATGTTGGCTTGCTGCATTGTTTTCCCCCATGAGAGTGCTAGTTCGGCTCCTCTGCTTGACCGTTACTTTCTGTCGATTCCAGTTGTAAAGTCCTTGTAGTTTCTGGTTCCCATACATTTTCCTGAGTAGGTCATAGCAACAAGAGAATAGTTAGTAAAAGAATGTGTTTCACTATTAGCCTGGTAGAGATCAGCTGGATCAATATGCATGCTAATAGTGATTCCAAATTTATCAGATAAAAGTTTGTGTTGACTTTGGTTCTCTTGAGAGTAATTGGTATTGTTGAACTGGTAATAGAGATTATTCATGATATGCTCAGGTTTGTGGTGAATCCTGGAATGGGTGCATAAATGTTGTGTAATCTCCGGCGATGGCATTAGGCTGTTGGGGTAATATTTACGAAGACCCAATCACATCTTGCTTTCCATATGAACCAGCATATGGTTGCATATGTGTCGTTCAGCTAGTGTTATTGTTGTGCCTTTTTAGGAACCGGTGTTTAGCCGATCATGGAAGGAGTGGAAGGTGGTGAATAGGTTATGGTGTTCTCCAAAAGCCTTTTCCAAACTTGAGTCCCGCGGGGCGGGATATTAAGACATGTGTTATATCTTCTACTCCATTCTTGCAAAGAGAGCATATTGGATCAATGTAAATCGGGATGCTAAGCTTGTTTTGGCATTGGTGGGCGGAATAATGTGAGCACATTTCCGGATGAATAGATGGATTCTTTGGGTTGGTATCAAGAATCAGTTTTACTCCAGGGGCTATTTGAATATCCATAGCATATTTCTCTTGTATCTGCTTATCATATAAGGACTTGTGAGAAAATTTTTGTTGGTGGTGAGGACCATTCGACTTGATCTGCTCGGTATGGTTATGAGGAGTTTGAAGGATGAGGGCTTGAGTTTGGGTGTGAACCATTGGTTTAGGATAGAAGTGTCCCAATCTCCATTGGTGTTGTAAAGTTGGTTTACATTGTTGAGGTTGTTTGGGCAAAGGGCGGGTTTCATGAGTCTTCCGGAGAAATTGTGAATCCATCTGTCATTCCAAATGTGAATTTTCAAGCCATTGCTCACCTTCCAAATGTAGTCTTGTTGAAGCATTGCTATTCCTTCCAGTATTCCCTTCCGATCAAGAGTCGGTGCTTTTGGTTTGGTTTCTAATCTTAAGACTTCGGTGTTGGGATAATGATAATGGGAGGCCTTCATGGTCTTTGCTCCATAGGGAATCTGGTTCGAGAGACTAGTCTCCAAGCAATCTTAGTAAGCATGGCCATGTTGAAAATTTCCATATTCTTGAAACCCAAACCTCCCGGCTCTTTGGGTTTGTTAACGACATCCCAAGCAAAATAATAAACTCCTTTCGATTTATCCTGTTCTTTATTCCAGAAGAAGTCTCTTTGAATTGCATTGATCTCCTTGCAAGTAGCCTTTGGGATTTTGAAAGCGGTTCATCGATATATGCTAGTTGTGGAGGTTCTTGGCTTGTATCATTGTCATCTTCCCAGCCCGTTGAGAGATTTGTTTTCCATCCGGCCAATCTAAATTTAAGTTTGTCCACACATGGTTTGAAAGCTTGGATTTTACTCACAGTAGTGAAGAGCGGAAATCCAGGTATACGTCGGATGTGTTAATCCGTTGAACCTTCATAGTATTACTTATATTGTCGGCAATATCACGGGGGTGTGTTTTTCTTTGAAGAAGATGCAGATTTTGAGAAGTTTATTAGTTGGCATGAGGACTTTCCAAACTCTTTGAAGACATGTATGAGATTATTGCATTCTGTATATTTAGCTGCGCGAATATCATGCGATCATCCGCAAAGAGAAGATGATTAATAGGCTGGAGCATCCTTACAAATTTTGACTCCATTGAGTTGTTGTTGGGACTCGGCATGTGTCGGATATCTGGAGAGAGCTTCCATGCGAGAAGAGAAATAAATATGGGGATAGAGGGTCTCCTTGCCGAAGGCCTCTAGAAGGTTTGAAGAATTTTCTGGTGATCCATTGACTAGAACAGCCATGCTAGTGGTGGAGATGCATTGATGAATTAGATTACACCAATGAGAGAACTGAATCCCATTTGGGATAGAACTCTTAGTAGAAATTCCCAGCTAACTCTTGTCAAAGGCTTTTTCCATATCTATCTTTATGCCCATTATTCCATTGTTTCCTTTCTTCCCCCTTCTGGTATTCATATGGTGAATGATTTCATGGGCTATAACTATATTATCGAGATTTGTCTTCCGGGGATAAAGGCTGATTGAAATGGGGATATTAGCTTGGGTAGGAGGGTTTTAGTCTCTGGGCAATAAGTTTAGAAATGATTTTGTAGGTTGTATTGCGAGAGAGGGAGATGGATTGAGATTGGTGGTGTGGTAGGTTTTTTCGGTCTTGGGAATGAGGGATATGAAAGTGGAGTTCATCTCCTTGAGTAGATGTCCGGTTGTGAAGAAGCTCTGAACCATGTGAATAATATCTTCCCCAACAATGTTCCAGTTGGCTTGAAAGAAGTTTGGGGGAATCCATTGGGGCACTGGGCTTTATCTCCATCCATACTAAAGAGAATGTTCTTGATTTCCAACGGTTCGGGGTTACGATAAGAGTATGATTCTCTTTAGTCGATATAATGGTGGTGGGAATGAGTTGAAGGATGAAAGGATTAATGTGAATGGGTTCAACAGTAGCCATTTCCGAAAAGTGACTTGTGAAAATGTTGGTGATTTCTGCATTGTCTTGTATCCAAGAGCCATCCCCCTTTTGTATGGAATCTATCCTATTTCTTACGTATCTTTTCTTAGCAGCTATGTGGAAGTATCCTGTATTTCTATCTCCCGATCGATGTGTTGATCTACTTTTTAGTCTTCCAAAAGGCTTCTTGAACATGTTGCCAGTGTTCTACCCTCTGTCTTGCTGCTTTGAGCTCAATACCTCTATTTGGCTTAAACTGGTTTTTAGTTAACCAGTCCAGATGTTTTATGCTTTTTTCTAGATTAGTCTTAATGTTGCCATAAACATCTTTGTTCCATTTCTTGACTGACTTTTATGTCCCTTAACTTCCTTGCTATTTTTATGGCTAAGGAGCCTTTATGAGTTGTTTTCCGTGATCGGCTATAATGGTCTTACAATCTTCATGATTGAGCCATGTACCAAAAAATCTGAAGGGGATTTGTCCATGTTTCCAATTGGGGTTGGTATTGAGGATGATTGGGTTGTGATCAGAACCCATGGCTGTAAGGTTTGAGATGGTGGTATTGGGTTGGTTGTCTAGCCAAGATTCATTCGCCAGACCTCTGTCCAATCTTTGTTCTGTGAGTTGATGACCAGTTCTTTTGTTTGTCCAGGTAAAGGGACATTCACTGTAGCTCGGTCGAGAGAGATTTGCTTCTTCAATCTTGCTCGGTAAAATATCGGCTTCGGTTTGATTGATTGGATGTTGACTAAATTTCTCATGTTCATGCGAACAAAGTTACAATCCCCATGATCAACCAAGGTAAAGTGTTAGCGAAAGATGAGTATTTTCAATCATGTTCCGGAATGCAGTTTATCATTAGTAGTAAAAGGGCTGCCATAATAACTTGTAAAAAGCCAAGGATCTTCATCTTTGAGGTTTAATGATTGCATTAATGTGATAATCGAGAGAAGTCTTCAATAGTGACATCTAGGTTGGTCTTCAAGCGAACAAGTCCCCAAAGATCTTGGCTTTGCCTTTTGGTTCAACAAACCAAAAGTTAGTGACTCCTATGTTTCCAAGGATTTTCGTTAGATTTCTAGATTGTTGTTTGGTCTCGAGAGAAAAAGGATCTCGGGGTTATGTTTATTTAGCATCTTTGTTTAGATACCTAGTAGTGTCGGCTTGTCCTAATCCTTGACGGTTCAAAGCTATAATTGAGTAGAATTGCCCCGAAATATGATATAATAGGGTAAGTGAAAGTAATGATTGTGTATCCTAAATTTTAGGATGTTATCCTAGCTTTGTGGTTCACTAAAGTTTTGTAATCAATCCTCATACTTATGGTGACATGAATATGGAATTTAACATCAAGCTTTATATGTATTACACCGTTGATTTCGGTTGTGTTAGCTCCCACGGATTACTAGTAGTGTTGTCTGGCATTTGCTCTTCATCCGATTGGGGAGTGTTGGATATTGCTCCTCTTAGCGGTGGTGCTCATTCCATTTCATCTCTGGTATCTGGCTGGCTAGACGGGCGAAAATTTTCCTTTTTGGATCAACCGGTTGGGGATGATGATCGTGACAACGGCTTTTAGGTTCCTCTCACTTCTTCTCCTTTCCCATAAGAGTTTTTTTTAATTTGTTATGTACTTCCCTCATCGTGATTGTATGTCGGCTAGTGAGGTATGGTTTTGTAGTTCAAGTATCGAAAAAATGGTATTGGATCTTGTTATCAATTTTTGGGAAAATGACTTGCGGGATCTAAAGTTTCCTCTAGTTCTGAGAGATTGGCATTGTTTTGTAGCTCTTTCTAGCAACATCTTTGATATTTTCTTTTTTCCTTGAGTAGTTTTGCTTACGTGGTTTTCTAGAAGTTTCTTGTGTTTTTTTTCGCGGCTATGGCTTGAGTTGGTATTTGGGATGTTTCCTTCGATAGATTTGTCTAAACCGACTTGGAAAATCGGGTATTGGGGTGGTCCATCCAATTCTTCACAATGGTTTCTAAGAAGAGTCTATTCTGCGCTTCCTCATCTTAAAAGCAAATTCTTCTTCTCCACGATTTATCGAGTAATGGAGGATGGTGTGTGGTTTTAGGGGTTGTGGATGGAGTGAGACTTTTGTTGGATGGAGAGGAGTGGTGGTATGAGAGAGGAGAGAAAGTTCCCAGAAATAGAATTATACTTATTAGTTGAAGTTGGCTGTGATTTTCTTTTTTCTTCAGTGCACATTGGACCAGGATGGTCAAGGATTCTGCAAATTTTACAGAAGGCAATACCATTCAGAGCATAAGCTAATTCAAGCCAGTGAGATGTATTTTCATCTTCATGAGCATCAATACCATATTTTAGAGCTTTAGTAACATCGATAGTGATTTGGACTTCCAGATTTTTCTCATCATCATCTCTTCCATACGCTTTCTTAGATCCTTGATAGATTCTGGCTGGTCCAATCAAGTTTCTTATGTCGAGAACGATGTGGGTTGGGATTCTTTTGACTAGAACCCGGATGCGAGACTTTGTAGAAGTTTGCTTCATCAATGAAATCTGGTCCTGCTTGTGGTACTCTGTTAGGACAATGAGCTTATCGAAAATTCCTCTTGTACCCCCTTTCTGAAAACCTTATAATCTTCTTTGCTGGTTAACTTTGATTTGATAGTAGTTTCTTATTTTTTCCATAAAGAAATTTCAGCATTTCTTTGTAATTCCCGATTGTTGTTGATGAATCTTGATATTTCTCTTGTTTCATATGATACTTTGCTGCACAACCTCCCAATGTAGACCTTGCCAATCTATCTTCTTCTTTGGTAGGATGTTGGCCTTATTGACAAACACTTTTGGGAATAAGTCTTACTGGTATGTTTAAAGATGAGTTCATTTGTTTAACAAGGTTTTCAATACTTTCAGAGGTTTTAGTTCTGAGGAAGAGGCCATGAGATTGTATAGACTTGGATTTGTTATGGGGTTGTTTGTAGAAAAAGGCATATAGAGTGTGGCTTTGGATTTTGGTTGTGGTTGAAAATTTTTGGATCGACTTTAATTTGAATTTTGAATTTAAATTTGACATTTTGCGAGATAGTACAAATTTTTTTTGTTGCAGTTGGTTATAATGAGGAAAGATGAACCTAGTAAAGTCTGTGTTATAAGATAGCGACCAGGCATCAATCCCGGGGTTGGCCGCTAAGAGGATCCCACCCATTGTTGTTGAGGTTGATGTTGCTTTGAACTACTAGCAATCTTAGGGAGCATAACACAGTAGGAATGTGCTACACCAATACCAATTCCGTGATACAAGTAATAAATGACAATGTAAATAGTAAATTGAACAACCTCGATATCTAGTTTCTGATAGGCTTGATCTTTGGTTAAATTTTTATCCTTACAGGTCGTGGGTGTAGTGGAGGTGTACTCTAAAACGGGATAGTGACCTATGCTTTGTGTCAGGCTAATATTCCATTTGGTTTGTTTTATGTTTGGGTGATTGATTTTGTGTGTGAGATGTGGGGTGTTCATCCTATGATAGGTCAACCTAGTGGACTTACTGAAGAAGATGATATAAGAGATGTAATTTAAGATTCTTATATTTTTGAATTGCAGTGTATTAAGAACAAAGGAGGGGAGGATTATGCATCTTACCTGGTTTGAACCAAAAAATTTACCATACCTGATACATGGGCCTGAGTAATTGCAAACCCCTTGCTTCAACCTGTTGAGCACCCTTCGGTGATGGTTTAGGGTCGGTATCTGCGGGTCGGTAAGCGGTTCCACCTCCAAGAGCCGGGTAATCCGAACTGAAAGACCAACTTCCAACTTGTTGCCAAGTGTATGATGCGCCCTGCATTACCAATAGTTTGGGCTTGCGTTCTATAGGTCTCTTTTGGGATGACTAGGTATGGAGTTCTCAGAGATATCCACAACTTTGATCTCTAGGGGAGGAGATGGACGGATGTGATGCGTTAACTTTTGATCTTCTCATTCCTAGAGCTTTAAAAGAGAAGAGCAGTTCTGTCTTCCTATTTAGCAACTCTGTAACTTCCCCTTCCCAATTTCTGTTTTTACTTATCAATTTCCTAAGACTACAGTAATGTCGAAACGAGATCAAGCATACATGGATTATTTGAGTCAGGTTGATCAGCTTGCGATGTCTGCAAATCGAGGTGCCGGTGAAGAGCCTGCTTTACAAGAAGCCCAGGTTTGAAGTGCATGCAAGCCAGTAAGAGTTTTGGGTATTTTGTGATAGATTTTGGTTTTACGGGAGTTGATAGTAAAGTTTGCGACTTGTTTTAGTAGAATTTCTAGATACCAAGATGGCATTGATTTGAGTTTCTCTAAAATTCTGAATTGCCAGGTGGTGAAAATAAATCGTGGTGAAGAAACTCTTTCTGGTATGCATGTAGAATCTGGTGAAAAACATGTCAAGCCAGTAGTACCAACAACACATGACAAGCCAGCAATACCAACACTGCATGACCTCTCCAAGGCTAAAGTATTTAGTTCTCAAGCGCCTCAGCTATGAGTGCTAAAGAGGGTTGGGTGGTGTATGCGTTCACCACGACAAGGGCAATTTATTGTTAAGGAGGGTGTTGTTCTTGTAGGAGAGGAGCAGGTCGTGGGTGGGGGTGCTAATCGAGGATTCTATTCTGCGCCTTAGTTCTAGTTGTTGGGGCGAATTAGAGAGAATGATCGAATTGGCTATCCCAATGGCGCTGTAGTCTTCCCCAATTGTCTTCTGTTGGCTCCAGAAATGCATCAATTGGCAGAGGCTGCTTATGATCTCTCCCTCTTTGGCCCTGGTGAAATGAATGCTTCCAGTGATGTGCCAGCTGATGTTGTTTTGCCAGTTCCTACACCCAGAGGTAATTTTTTCTGTGTCTAGGCTGAAAACTGTGCCATAAATGGGTGGGATTGGCAATGCTAGTGTGGGTAATCTTACAATTCCAGTTTAAGAAAGTGAATTTGTAGATAATGCTTTTTGGGGTTTTATACTTTGTGTGTTTTGGAGAACAAAAAGAAATAGAATTTTTGTGGTTGTTTGGATATGGTATGAATTTGTCGGTATTTTTGGTCTTTGTTATGTGACTAATGTTGGTATGAATGGAGATGATGTTTATCTTGGTTGTTATGTAGCTAAGGGTAGGTTGGCTTACTTTTTTATGTATGATTGAGTGGTCTGATTGTTTGATTTTGGATCTGCTATTGAAGACCTGAGAAAGACAGGTCTCAGAGGGGATTTTGATGAGGTTGTATATATAGTGATGTGTTAACTTCATGATGTTTATGATTGTTCCTAGGTAGACAAAGGGGGTTTTCCACCTGGTAGTATGGGTTTGATTTGGGATATTGCAATAGAACTGAATGTGAATAGTAAAGTGAATTAGGAAGCATATAGATTCCTTACCATAACCATAGAGAGGTAGAAGTCTACCAGAATTTGCAGCATACAAATTCCAGGCAGCATAAGGCTTTACAGGTGCAACCAATAAGAACCTCAAGTACTCTAAGGTTCTCCATCTCCACTGATTACCAGAGAAACCCTGAAAACTGAAGCTCAGGGTAATCATATAAATAGAATTAGGGAACTCAGAACTGGAGAAGTGAACTGTCAGGTCATGAGAAGCAAAAAGCATTGAAGCCAATTCAGAGTGAAGCAGTAGTAAAGAGTTTGGGTTTGAGGAGGGTGAGTTTGTGATTGTTGTGTGTCTTTGAGTTTCTGGACTACTAGATCTTCTTGTACTCCCGAGAGATTAGGTTGAAGTGTTTGTGTGATTTGAGAGATTTGTGAGGTTTAAGAGATTTTTGAGAGTTATGTGATTTGTGTGATTTGTGTGATTTCGATAAATCAAAATCATAGATTTCCTTGGTGAATGTGAGATTGCAGCTCGAGTTGTGGTGATTGTGATGATTGCAGTTGCATTGACAGGGTAGAGTCACTGATTTGTGCTTCATTGAATTTCCGGTTAGAGCATCCGGTTACTTTCAGGCCAAAAAAGACCGTTAGAGTACCGTTGGGGGAAAAAGACAGGCGAGAAACAGGAGAGAGTTAAGCCGCCGACATGAAATCAGGCCAGGAGAGAGGAGAGAGAGGAGAGAGAGAGAGGTGATAATATCTCAAAACCATGTATTGGCACAATCTCAAGTCGATCAGATTTTTAATGGGAAACTTGGGGATATGCCCCAAAATCGACTGTCATCTTAAGATATGCCCCTGGATTCCAGTTTCTGGGAATATGCTCCAAAGTAACGGTTTCCGTCAAGGAACAGTTAAATAGTCAATTTATCGTAAATATGTTTGAACTTTCTCTCTAATTTCTTCGAGGTTTTTTCTGTCTGAATATGTTCCTGAACCTTGTAAAGGTGTTAGTATATAATATATTTGTTTTTTAAATCGCATATGTAATCCCAACTGTGTGCGAATATTGACTACTTAACAGTTTTGGATGGAATTTTGAACGGCTGGGGTATATTCCCGAAAACTAGAATCCTGGGACATATCCCAAGATGACAATCGATTTTGGGGCAAATCCCCAAATTTCCCATTTTTAATTATACATCACGGCTTACAAAAAGTCATACAAAAGAGCAGGAACTAGATATGTATAGGAAAACTAATGGTGAAGTGCGGGTTAGTCCTACTTCTCAACCACACAAGGGTATAGTTACTTGCTTCTTAACATACGGCAACCCCACCCAAAAGAATTCCCGTAACCCAGCTCCATGTTTTCAAATGATGCCGCCATCTTCACCTGCTCCAGTTTGTTTTCCAACTGTGTGATATATCTGTGGACGATTTGAGACAATTGGTAACCAGCATCAAATTTTTCCTGTTCCCAACGTGAGAGGGCATCTATTTTAACTAATTCTAAAGACAGACGCAAAAGTATGCCTTGAAGATCCTCCGAGCCTTCAAGATCCTCCAAGCCTTTGTTCAGGTGTGGGAACTCTCTTGGATTAAGCATAAAATCCTCTAACTCCTCTATGTTGCCCCGATGCATAGTAGCGAATAACGTTTGGTAACGCGCCATGTGCCTATAGTTGGGAACCTAAGCCATGAACGTAGAACAATGTAAATCCAATAGAATCCGACATTTGTTTTTCAATCAAATAAATCATAAGATGCTAAACATCCTAGCATAAGGGATGTAAGTAACCAATAAATGTCTTACAGACAGGGCCGAAGCAAAGGTTTTAGGGGCCCTAGGCGAACTTGTTGGATATTTTCAATAACATAGAAAATAAAACGGTTTTCGTTTTTGGTTTGCCGCTACGACGGGGAGCGTCCTATGTCGAATAGACACAATGGATGTTAGTTGGAGATGAAGAGGCACATCTAAAGGGTGTGATGGTTCATAAAAGACACAACCATTCCCAATAGACACCTTATGTGTCTCTTGGAAGTGAAGAGGCATCTTCAATAGGCATGAATATCCCTATAAGTAGCGAAGGTATTCTCTCATTCTTAATAATCAATTCAACCTGTTTTCTCTCCATCTAAAGCATCATCAAAAATCTCTCTCTTGTGTTCTTGATTGGGTCAAGGGGTGCAAACCTTGAATCCAATTTCTCTGTTGTAGGGCTTTCATTGTATCCTGAAGGCATTATTTCGCATACCTGTTGCAATCGCCAATTGATATTGGGAGGGTAGAAATAATCGTCTAAAAGAAATCTATTCGAGCCTTGTAAGTCACGAGTACAACAATTTCTTTGTGTTTATTTCATCCTCTATTTTAACCCAATTTCCAACAGTTTTAGACGATTATGTTCTCGACAATGGAGGTGAAACGTTTAACAGTGCTTCAATGGTTGTTTTTCCTGAAACAAAAAGACCTTCACGGGATGATGCGAATCGTTGAAGAAACGCTTGCTGGCAACAAAGATACACTTGAGTTTTTGTCGGACTCATGATATTGGGTTCATTACAGAGACACTGTGAATGGGGCTGTTTTGTCCGTTGATTTTAACAAGTGTAAATCGTTGAAATTATAGTTAACAATATTTCAAAATATTTGATGGTGATCCAAATATATGGTTGGACGCGTGCAGAGACGAGGATGTTTGGAGATTTCCGACACTATTCTCTTCCTTTTTTGAGTTATTAATATCGATATTATTAATTCATAAGAATTTTTGAATAATCAGTTTAATTTTGTTTTGGGACTAGAAAAACGAAGGGAAGAACAAAAGGACGGATTACAGAAATGGTGGTTGTAAGCGTATCAGCCATGTCAACGCTATGTATCTGGAATAATTTGGATATCCGAATGAGACCATGGATCTATGAATTGATCCCAATGACTTAATATCATATTAGAACCGTTCAAGTCATTTTCTCCACTCGTCCATCACAAACTAATTCCAAAATAGGAATCTTCAAATCCAAGATCACAAACAAAACTCTTACAATTTTGCTATTGGATTTGGCTCTCACTAAAAACACGCTTCTGGACTCATGTTAGTATTAGTTTCTACCAAACATGTATACTCCTATTTCCCAAAAGGAAACACTTCAAATCCAAGTGACTGGTACGGATACCATCTTCTTGGATTTGGCTCTCTTTTGCTAACATTGATTGCGATTAGTGCCAGCCATCGATGTATACATACATCTCCAGAAATGATCAGTCCATTAAGAAGATGTCCATTCACAAGAGATGCTTTTTCATATTTATGGCTTTTCAAGGATACTAGTGTAATCATACTAATATGTATCCGCACACTAGAATCCTAATTTAGCATACAATCTTAAAATTCTTTATAAAAAGAAAACAAGATTAGATCACTTATCGATGGTTAGTTCCACAATAATTGCGAGAGATGCGCTTGGATATGAAATATTTCCAAATTGGATTTTCCTTCTTGATTCTCTGATTCCGAGATGCTCCGTAGCAATATCCATTTGATATCGTTTTACGATCATCGACATTAAGATCACGATAATTATCCACAGGACTAGACCGTTCCCGGAATCACAAAGATCATTAATCCTCCTGATCATTCACCCAGATGTCCAGATTGCTTTTTTGAGTGGGATGTCATTAATCCACACATTTTTGTAAGGCTCAAAAATTCCTCATTTTAATGAGAAGTCCTCTCCTGTATAGAACACTGGAGATCATGTGAAGACTACTAGTCACATATGTATGCATGCACTAGAAAATTTATATATCTGTAGATTTTTTTTTTTAAATCAGGAGACATAAGATATTCTCCCATTATTAGGACTTGTATGCCATTTAATGCGAAGAAAATGATCCATAAAAAAGTTTCTAAACGAAAGCGTGTTTCATGACATTTAGTTGCATTTATGCATTTGAAAATCATCATGAAACGGGGGAGAATTTTATGAGAATGTCATATAAATTTTTTCTAGTTGGTAGGTTATTTTATAACCAAAATCATCAATAATTGTTGAGATAACAAATTATATGATATGAGTATAATTCTTGCAAAAGAATTATAGGTTCCAAATATTGGAAAAGGGCATGTCTTAAATGACATCGAAAGGGGGTGGAATACCGGCTAATATGTAACGTTTTTGGAAGATTGGGCGCTACAAATATCCAACGATTAGGTGTTACGATATTACCGATGCATAAATTATGAACATTTGCATTACATAATGTAAAATGTTAAATAGACATTGTCTATGTAATTGGGTATACATTTGTAAAGGATTGGGCATGAGTAGAGGAGTTACTCATCGTGATAATGTGCTTGTTGAAATAGCAAGTAAGTTGCCTACAAATTTTCTATGCCTCTAGTGTATGCAAGTCTATAATGACTCCTTGTGAATTAACGGTAAATGTTAATTAGGATCACTAGAGAAATTACAATTATTTTGTAAAATCAAATAGGAACAGTTTTAATAATGTTTTCAGAATTGATTGCATGAGTAGATGCAATTAATAAGGAGGAATGGCTTAGAACCTAACTTGTAGAGATCCCATTTTTGGAAGAAGCCATCTCAAGCGGTCTTGATTAATTGTGAATCAGGATATGATCTATAATGTCTCTAACAAAGACTTATAATGAAAGGTCAAGACATACAAGTCTTGTACATTGAATCTAAGTCAATTACTCAAGAAATGAGTAATTGCAGTTAGCCATTGAAACGGAGAAAAACTTGGCAGACATATTTATGGAAAGTCTCCCAAAGGAAATGTTTTCAATGAAGTATAAAGAAATGGGGCTAAGGTCTGTGAAGGAAGGTTGATCTCCCATAGCGAAACCCAACCTATGTTTTGAAAAAGATAAACAAGGTTCAATGTGGTACCAACAAGTTATGGATAGAGATTATGGAGCACTAATATAAAACTTCCCATTTCTAATTAGTCTTTGGTTTCTGCAAGAAAACAGGATGGATATAAATCCTTAATAAGTCTAACTTTAATAAGTCTAACTTTTATCACAAGGTGTCTCGCAGAAACACCTTCGAGACTTACCTATATGAGTATGGAAATCAGGCCGTTTCCTAAGATAAGAAGACCGTTCTCTAAAGAAGACTCATGAATCCAGGATATAAGCACATGGCCATTAACGTGCTGGCTATAGAACACATTATCTAAGAAATCAGTATGTGTGGAGATTCCGGTTTTATCATAAGGGGTACTTGGTTCAAGACTAGTTTTACCATAGAACCTCGATAGGGCTTTGAATTTCTTACACTAGGTGAAGGTTCAAATCCAGAAGATACCTATCATTTATGTATTTATTTCAACGATGATGCTTAGTCTCAATTTAGCTTAAACTACGTTGTCTTGATCCCACTCGGGTACGTAGGCAGTCACTTGAGTGATGCAGCCACTCATGTTTTATAAGTTTTACTTTATTTTCATGTTTTTTGGTTATTGAAAATAGGGGGAGATTGTTGGATATTTTCAATAACATAGAAAATAAAACGGTTTTCGTTTTTGGTTTGCCGCTACGACGGGGGAGCGTCCTATGTCGAATAGACACAATGGATGTTAGTTGGAGATGAAGAGGCACATCCAAAGGGTGCGATGGTTCATAAAAGACACAACCATTCCCAATAGATACCTTATGTGTCTCTTGGAAGTGAAGAGGCATCTCCAATAGGCATGGATATCCCTATAAGTAGCGAAGGTATTCTCTCATTCTTAATAATCAATTCAACCTGTTTTATCTCCATCTAAAGCATCATCATAAATCTCTCTCGTGTGTTCTTGATTGGGTCAAGGGGTGCAAACCTTAAATCCAATTTCTCTGTTGTAGGGCGTTCATTGTATCCTGAAGGCATTATTTCGCATACCTGTTGCAATCGCCAATTGATATTGGGAGGGTAGAAATAATCGTCTAAAAGAAATATATTCGAGCCTTGTAAGTCACGAGTACAACAATTTCTTTGTGTTTATTTCATCCTCTATTTTAACCCAATTTCCAACAGAACTTACTGAAACGGGGGCCTATATAAGCAAAATAACAAAAATTCTGGCGATTTGATATAAACTTATTACAAATTGTCAAACGATACTGCCAGAAAAAAAAAGGCTAAACACACAAAGTAAATACCTTATCTCAAGATAAAAATTGATCTTCATGCACTTTCCGACGCGAAATCTTCGATTATACTATCAAAATCAATGTTATCTAACATCTCAATCTCAATAGATAACATTGCTAACCCATTCAACCTTTCTTGTGACATCATCGATCAAGAGAATTCTTGATTAACTTCAAACCGAAAAACTTCGTTCGGCCGAGGCGATTTATGCTTCGAATTGTCAATAAGATTCGGTATGCAATAAACGCATTCGGGTAGCAACCTTCCATATCCTTTAAGAAATTCAATACTTCAATTGCTTTACTCGGTTTCGGTGTGCGATAACTTTGTAAAACTTTCAATTCCGCATATAAGTCATGCCCATTAATATCGGAACTCATACCATGCTTTAGATGATTTTCAAGATTGATACAAGAAGCCATTAAGCTATCATCATCAAGAGAACACAACTGATCAACATTATATAAGATTCAATTCCGCATATAAGTCATGCCTATTAATATCGGAACTCATACCATGCTTTAGATGATTTTCAAGATTGATACAAGAAGCCATTAAGCTATCATCATCAAGAGAACGCAACTGATCAACATTATATAAGAACCCAAAATTTACGTGAACTCTTGAAATTGTTCAAATCTACTAGTGAGTGAAGATATGGCTTGATCTAATATGTAATTGAAATAGTTAACTCTAAAAGAATCTTTACCTGATGGCGGTGCTTCTTCGGGTACACTTTCATCATCAAAATGTCTTGTTCTTCTAATTATGCGTTTTTATGGAAAATTAGGTTCAATCCCCATTGTTGCGGCGATCGCTGTAGCTTCAATCAACGAATTCTCAAATCCAGTCTTTCTATAGTTGTTAATGAAAGAAACAAGATCTTTAAATCGCTTCACGGCAGTATCGAGATGCATATCCTTATTTTGAAGCAACTTACTAACTGAATTAACCACAAGTAGTAGATGGTGCCAAACAACCATCCCAATTATAAAATCAAAATTTTTAAATTCATTCTCTAATAATGAAGAAGCTTCAGCTCTTGTTTCGGCAGAAAACTCACTTGACTCTGACAATAGACACTATTCTTATCAAGACTTGCTTCCAATAATCCTTCTCTTTCTTGATCTGTTCTTGCATCTCCTTGTCTATGGTTAATTACCTTCTTCTGCAATCTGTTTTCCAATTCAACCCACTTAATAAGATTTATAAAATGTATTGAAGAAGTTTCATGACTACTAAGTTTAGCACTAATATTCTTCCAATCTTTAGAACCCTTTGTATCTAACTGAAATTTTTTTCCATCTTGTTTAAATAACTTGCAGCAAAAACAAAAAACTCTATCCACGGAATTTGAATACACTAGCCATTTCCTGTCCCAAGTTTCCCCATTCTCCATCTTCCGTATGTAGTGATCATGATTGAATCACCTATTATATTTATCAATGGGAAACCTAAAATTCCCATCTATTTCTCTTACTGGACCTTTCCTTGCCAAAATATCTCTCAAACTTCGGTTAATATTGTTACCCCAATTTCCTGGATCATAGATATTCACTGGTCCATATTCTTCATGTTCAACTTCATTTTGCACAATCTCATTTTTATCAGATGATGATAATTCTTCCCCACTTGTCTCTTCATCTTGCTCAATATCATTTCATTTGTATTTGGTGGTGACAATTCTTGCTCCATTGCTTCTTCATTTTGCCTATGTATATTCTCATCATTCACCAACAAATCACCATTTGTTTCCATCTCATTAACCAAATTTTCCCATTCTTCATCACTGTCCATTATTTCCTCATGGATGTTATTATTTGAAACCAAGTATTTATTCATTGCTCCTCGTAGAGAATTCTTAATTTTTTCCGCTCTTGCCTTTGCCTTTTTTTTAGAAGCACCACTCTTGCATTTTGTTCTTCTAAATGGACCCATGATTAGAATCAATGTTTGATCACTTCAAGTTCAAGAATCAAAGGATACAAAACCTGTTAACAAACATGCCAATTTTGTATGCCCATGTCAGTTAACTAGCAATTTAAATTTAACAATCACCATTGGACAACAATAATAACTCAATATAATCTAATTCAAAAGAGTAAGCACTTAAGAAATATGAACCACTGAGTGAACCTGAAAGGCTGATGCTAACTGAATCAAAAATAATCAAAAATAAAATAATTAAAATTGATTCAGAAGACCCTAAATTTCAATTGTTCCCTAAGACAGTAAGACCCTAAATCCCTTGATTTGGCAATACATAAAATCAATTGTTCAACTGAACTAAGACCCTAAATTTCAATATAACGAGCACTTTGTGTAGTGAACTCACTACAATTTGGTTTATCAGGAACAGAGTGAATCTCTAAGGATAGAGATGATTTGGGATAGGTAGAAGAAATTAGAGAATTAGGGAAAGAACTAGATGAATTAGAGGGATAATAGGAAGAAGACATTAGAGATAAGATGTTGCAGAGCAATTTAGGAAGAAGATAGAGTTTTACATTTCATTGCTTGTTCACAAAATACAGCTCGTTTGGGTAATATAGCCGGCTCACTACTCTCGACTATATGAGTACCTACCCTACCCTCCAGATACAATAAACTACCGCACATGTCCTAGCTCAGGTCCATGACAAATACCCACTCCTCCAAATCATCCTTGTCCTCAAGGATGAGAACTGAGTTGCAACTCCCTTGACCACAACAAGTACATGTCGTTCCGAGTAGCTCCCATTAGGAGATAATGAAACAATGACCACTAGTTTTCCTTGTATGGCTCAGAACATTAGAAAACCAAGCCCAGAATATTGATTTCTGCTGGCAGAACTCTATTGTCGCAGCTCCTTGTACAAAACAAGGGACGAGAACTGTAATTCTAACAAGAAGGCCACTGATGATGTCTTGAATTCAGCTTGGACAAAGGAAGGCTCAGTGATGTACCGGCTTCTCGACCTTGACAGACTTAAGACCCATCCAGGAGTCCCTTGGTGACTGTCATGTGAACTGCAAGCTCCATACTTGGACATGATTTCTACTTCAACAACAATCATTAAACTGCCCATTTCTTCCGATTTTAAAATACCAGTGACTGTAGAGAGCACATCATGATTGACTAGAATAATACTTGTACTTGTCTATCCGTTTGAGTTATTTCCCAGACCTTTAAGGTTTGAACTTCTCCACCACCGGCTCTTGCTAAACCTAATTGCAAGATATAGTAGTTCGCATAATATAAGGGTCCAAGAATCCGTAATCAAACCCGAAGCACAAGCCGATATTTTCCCTCTCTTATCACCAGAATCTGAGGATTCCATCTTGGTTCCAACAAGAACTATGATGCTTCGTATAGTAGAACAAGTTCCATCTTCAACAACTCTGTTAATTTGCCTTTCCATAACTGTCATGTTGTAGGGAGAAGTAATATTCAGAGTTTGAAGTATGCACACCATGTAACCATGCTGTTGTATGAACCTGAACCTTGAGCTCTTCCAGCTTTTGTTACCAACCATATAAAAACCTGAACTGAACAATCTAATATCGTCACCGCTAATCGAGCCAGGTGCTACAAGTCGGAACTCAGTGAAAACATAACTACTACCATTTTCTATACTCCACAATCCGAAAGAAAACAAGGTGAAATCAAACTCAGATGAGAAACTCGAAATGTGTGACTCTCTTAGAATTATCAGCTTCCATACTAAAAGCATAGAACTGGCTTTTAAGGGTATTTCCATCATGAATCCCTCTCCATCTTTAGTCATTCGAGCAGCACTAGTAACTTGGACAAGAAACTGAACATACAGTCCTGGTGCATTGCCAAACTCATCCTTCCTGGCCATCTGTAGTATCAAACTAGACCAGAGAATATAATCTGTATGCGAAATCTCATTGACCAACGTACTAGCATCACACCTGTTACCCTTTATATCAAACTCAAACACGTTCAAGATTCCCCACAATATAAGCAGATGGTACCCAAGTTTCAAAATGAACTCATGAGCATATTCGTCGTCACAAGCATCCATGAAAATCAACCCAGTACTAACATACAAGTAGGAAATAATATATAATTTGGAAGTATTTGTACCATAAGGAGAATGCCTCTTAACATGTTTAATTTCTTTACCGCGATCAAATATGAGTCGACAATATTCAATAGTTGGTAAACTAGCACATATCGAAGTAATTGGTCTCATGGGTATGAAGAAGTATACCTTGGAGTCGATTGTGTAAGGAAGAAATTGTTCAAGAAGCATATAAAAACAAACATTCTTGAAATCCTGACTTCTTGTGTTGCAATGCTTCCCCACATAATACACAACTCTTGCACGGATCGGAAATCTCTCATAAACCATGTACTTAAGAAAGTTCATCAAGGCATGAGTATCAGTCCAAACAAACAAGCTTACTCCCATCACAAGATACACTTTCCAGCTAGAATGCATTGCTGGTGACAACCACAAGTACCACAGTTGGGTTAAAAGAATTCCCACACTCCAGAAAACTTCCAAAACCAATTCACAACTCAATGGAGCCACCACTAGCAGCACATGTATAGAATAATTCACAATAAACCATATTTGAGTTCCCACTACTCTGACATAGAACTGAAACTTCACATACCCTCCCATGGTTTGATAAAATAGACCCAATAGTCGATAGAAGCAATATGATTCAAGTCCAGCACAATACCTAAAGTGAAGAACAATTGGATATCGACAGAACTGCATACCTTTACCATGAGTAATAATGCTTCCATAATTCACAGATGCAGGCAATAGATATTGCAAGAAAAATTCCATTCTTAGAAGCCTAAAACTATCTCCAATAACTGCAAGGTTTAACATGTAAAAATATCCATGGAATGACACCAAATTGCCAGCTGAATTAAAACACTTTATCGCTTGAACAGACAAATCAGTTATTGGCATCTTAATATAAAAACAAGCACCACCTATATTCAAACTCCATAGTACAGTCCAAGGCGTTATACCCTGAGGTTCTAGCACCTTCTCCATTTCGATTACTCTACACAGCAAGAGTAACACAGGTCTAATTCTAACAATTATTTTAACAAGCAACATCCTCTCATCAAGACTTGCAAGATCATTAACACAAAGACTAACAATTAAATGTATATACCACAAATCTGACTGGTACCCCAAGCTAGAAATCCATATTTTTACCAAATTCTCATAAGAAATCGATGAAATATTAGCACATTTTCCTCGGTCAAATAGCGAACGAGTATCATCCAAATGAGGATAAACACAATCCATACAGTTTGATAGGTTGTAGAGAATGAACAATAAATCCTTCAAGCATTTAAGATTTTCGAAATTCTTCTCAAAATTGTTGAACAAAACTCGGAAAGAATTATTTACCTTATCAATTTTGACTTGATTTAACTGTGAGAAACCAATTAGCTCTGGTTTTAAAATTTCTTCAAATTGTAAGCTCATTCCATCAAGTGAATCGTCAACTTCATTTTGGTGCGGTGTAGATTGAAATTTACCCTCAACTGAACTCAAATCACCTGAATCACCTGAATTTGGTTTCGATTTGACAACAATTTCATCCTCGATCATCTTCGATTCATCAAATCTGTGAGAACGGTTTATTGTTGGAGAAAAACCTAAAACTTCATTAGAACTTTCCGGTGTAGGACCTGGACCAGCATAAACTCTATCTCGTTCGTCACGAAACTCTCGAATTAACTCCCGGATAGACTGTAAATACCCTGCTGATGGTTGTTCATGGTGTTGATCAACCTTCTTGAGTAGTTCTGCTTGTTTAAGCGCTAGCTCGTCCTGTCTTTGGTGGGATTCCTTTTGAGTTCTAGCTAACTCATCAATCCTTCTGTTCAGTTCATCAAACGCAGCGTTGTAGGACATGGAAGCAGTCGGAGAATCGACTGCTCTGATACCAATTGTAGTGAACTCACTACAATTTGGTTTATCAGGAACAGAGTGAATCTCTAAGGATAGAGATGATTTGGGATAGGTAGAAGAAATTAGAGAATTAGGGAAAGAACTAGATGAATTAGAGGGATAATAGGAAGAAGACATTAGAGATAAGATATTGCAGAGCAATTTAGGAAGAAGATAGAGTTTTACATTTCATTGCTTGTTCACAAAATACAGCTCGTTTGGGTAATATAGCCGGCTCACTACTCTCGACTATATGAGTACCTACCCTACCCTCCAGATACAATAAACTACCGCACATGTCCTAGCTCAGGTCCATGACACTTTGTATATGTAATAACTAATGGATTCTTAAATAAGAAGTAGAAACAAGAGATGAATAAGACTTTAAATTGATAGAACTTACTTGATTTTAGTAGTTTAATATTCTTCTTCTTTTTTGATTAACGATCGATCGGAGGAAACCCTAGAACTTCCATAGTGAGTGATAATAGAAAATGAGTAAACAAAAGGTTGTAGACAGTAGTCAATACCGATGCCTCCAAAACTTGGGTTTTGATATCAAAAAGGAATATCCTTGTGATCTTCCAATCATTGCCGACAAATAAACAAGGAAAACAAATTTGTGCGATGGAAATCAAGAGCGTGAAACATACACTATATACCAGCAAACATATTGTTTGGGGGCCCCTAAAATTTGGGGGCCCTAGGCCGTTTCCTAGCTGGCCTATAGCCAGCGACGGCCCTGCTTACAGAGAAAAGTAGAATGAACAAACCTTTCGTAGCAAGACCTTATAAACCCTAATGGCCGTTGCGTTCAACTTAAAGGTATCTTCCAAGCAAGCATCCCTGCGCTTGTCCATAGTAATACTCCCTCTGTCCCACTATTAATTGACCTATTTATTTTTAGATTTTATCCCATTAATAATATATTTTATATCATTTGATACTCACGTTTATATTCGTTATGTAGGTGTTTTAAAATGCTTTTCAATGATATGAAATTCATGAACATCCGTGGTATAGTTTGAGAGATAAATCATTTCTAAATTGTACTACTAGGTCAATTAATAGTGGGACGTAGGGAGTAGTTTACACAGTTTACACTCTGCTTACATATTGTTCTGTTAGCTAACTGTCTTGCCAGTCTGTAAGTCCACGTGTACGCTCTGTGTTGGTTACCTTGCCAGCCTGTCTGTGACAGTCTGTCAGTCCACGTGTATGTTGTGTGTTGGTTACTTTGTGTGTGGCTATTTGTATCTGTAAGAAGAGTATTTAATACTCTTGTCTAGTTTGTCTCTGTAAGATCTTTGATAATCTTTAATGAGAAGAACTATTATGTTATGTTGGTATCAGACCTGAGAATTTTTTTTTTCTCAGGGGTTCTTCGATCCGTTTTATTCCTCCATTAATGGAGTGTTCTTGAGCTCAATCTTTATTTTTCGAGTGATCTTCTCTATTTTTTTGTTCTGTGTGTCTCTATCACTCGATCTGTCTCAAGATTTGTTTCGGATTTTTCACAAATTTTCTTGATTTCTTCTTCTTGTTTGATTTACTTTGATCAGATCTTCATTTTCTTTACCTTTATCTGCAATGGAAAATCGATCTATCTCAAAAGTTCCGCTCAATCAATTAACTGGCATAGTCAATTTTAAACTCAAGGAAGACAATTTCTTAACCTGGAAGTCAGTAAATCTTGCTCTTCTCAATAAATTTCGAGTTGCTGATTATGTTACTAGAGAACGTGAATGTCCTGAGCAATTTACCTCTCGTAATCATGCTAACAACAATATTGTGAATCCTGCTTTCACGCTTTGGCAAGATGAAGACACTACCATTATTCTCTGGCTCAATTCCACCATGTCTGAGTCGGTTCTTCCTTACTTTGCTGGTGCATATCTACATCTCATGAGCTTTGGAGAAACATTGAATCTCGATTCTCCCAGGTATCTGCAACACATACTATTCAACTCCGCACCAAATTACAATCCATCAAACTAGGTAATGATTCTACTACTACCTATCTGAATGAAATCTAGAAAGTTGTTGATGCTTTAGCTGCTGCTGGTTCTATTGTTAGTGATAGTGAAATTGTAGTTAATACTCTGTCTGGATTGAGCTCCTCATTTGATGCTTTCACTACATCTATAAGAATCCGTTATCCTCCTGTCACTAGTGTTGAACTAAATAACCTCCTTCTTAGTGAAGAAATTGTCATCAAGACCAGATCTAAGTCTGTCATAGCAGATTCTGAAAACAAGGCTTTTCTGGCTTCTAGAGGATTTAATCAAAATCTCAATTCTTCATTTTCTTCTGCCAATCGTGGTTATCCTATGAGAGGCGGTTATAATCATTATCACAGAGGCAGAAGAGGTTATCACCAATCCTCTCCTAGAGGTTATTCTCAACAAGCTCCTAGACCTCCAACTGTATGTCAGCACCTCCACCTTCATAATTTCATTCTGGAGAACCTATAAATTGTCATATTTGCTTTAAAGCTGGTCACTCCGCTGCTGAATGTCCAAATCGGTTCAATTTTTCTTATCAAGGTCGATCTCCTCCTCAAAATTTACATTCCATGCTAGCTGCTGCTAATTTTTTTTTATGAGAATCCCTGGTATGAAGACAGAGGAGCTACTAATCATATTGTTAGTGATCCTTCTTATCTTGATGAGTATACTTCCTATGATGGATATGAGTACATCCAAACTGCAAATGGAGAAGGTATGTCTATTTCCTCTATTTGTACTGTGTCTTATCCTACTGCAAATAAGCATTTCACCTTGCAAAAGGTTTTACATGTTCCAAAAGCTTCCAATAACCTTTTATCTGTGCATCAGTTCACTACTCAAAATAATTGCACTATCAAATTTTCTCCCACTGATTATACTGTACAGGATCTTCACTCTGGGAAGATTCTGTTGCAGGGCCCTCATCTCAATGGTATCTACCCAATCAATTTTCACTAGCAACTCAATCAACCACTCAAGGGCTCTTCATCTAAGTAAAGCTACCTCTTCGATTCCTCCGCATCATAGACTTGCTCATCCATCTTTTCAAACTTTTCAAAGAGTCTGTCATCTTTTTGACAATTCTATAATAAAAACACCACTCTTTTGTGAGTGTTGTCAGTTAGGAAGGTCTCATAAGTTGACTTTTTCTGTCTCTTTACATTGTACTTCAAAACCACTAGAACTCCTACATATGGATCTTTGGGGTCCCTCACTTGTATTGTCTAATAGTGGTTTCTTGTACTATGTGAATATAGTGGATGATTATTACAAATTTTGCTGGCTCTTTCCCATTTCTGCAAAATTTGATTTTAAGACAGTTTTTATAACTTCAAAAGACAAGTTGAAAATCAGTTGAGCTGCAAAATTGTCACTATAAGAACAGATGGTGGAGGGGAGTTTATTAACAAAGAATTGGCTGCTTTTACTGCTATACATGGTATTCAGCATGAATTTACTTGTCCTTATACTTCAGAACAAAATGGAGTTGCAGAAGATAAGCATAGAAACATTCTAGACATTGGTAGAACTTTTCTCATTAAAGCTGGTTTACCTGATTCCTTTTGGGTTGAATCTTTCATGACTGCAAACTTTACAATCAACAGACTCCCTGTCAGAAGTCTAAACTTTATCTCTCCTTTTGAGAAGTTGTTTTATAAGAAACCAGATTATTCATTTCTGAGAAGTTTTGGTTTCTCTTGCTATCCTTGGCTTAGACCTTATACTTCTTCAAAACTAGCACCTAGAAGCTCATCTTGTGTCTTTCTTGGCTATGGTTCTCAACAAAAGGGTTATAGATGCTTGAATCATATCAATGGAAGAGTGTATATTTCAAGACATGTAACCTTTAATGAAGATGTCTTTCCTTACTCAACTATTATGTCTGCAACTTATATACCTTCCACTCTCAGTTATGATTCTTTTGGAAATGATTCTACTCTAACACCAGTCCCATCTGATGCTACAACAATATCAGATGCTCCTACTATTTCTTTACCCATTACTGATGTCCTTGCTGCTGCTCAGCCACAGAGTTCTTCTTCTCTTATAAGTGAGTCTTCAGATGTACTTCAAGATGCTGCATTGTCTTGTCCTTCTGGTCCTTCATTGCCTGTTGTTCAGAATGCACACAATATGAAGACAAGGGGTAAATCCGGTATTACTAAACCTAAAATGTACTCTGCAACTAAGCATCCTCTCCCTACTGCTTATCTTAGTACTACTATTCCCATGACACCCACTTGTTTCTCACAAGCAATCAAAAATCCAAAATGGAAGTTTGCTATGGTTCAAGAACATGATACTCTTCAGCTTAATGGTACATGGACCAAAGTACCTCCAGCTCCTGGTCAAAACATTGTTGGTTGCAAATGGGTCTATCGAATCAAGCAACATGCTGATGGTTCTATTGACAAGTTCAAGGCACGCCTGGTTGCAAAGGGTTTACATCAACAAGAAGGTCTGGACTATAATGAAACATTTAGCCCAGTAGTAAAACCAACTACTATTCGCCTTATTTTATCTCTAGCAGTTCCCTTTAGCTGGGAAATTAAGCAACTTGATGTAAGAAATGCTTTTCTTCATGGTGACATTGAAGAAGAAGTGTATATGACTCAACTGCAAGGATTTGTTGATCCTGATCATCCTGAGTATGTCTGCAAGCTTCATAAGTCATTATATGGGTTGAAGCAAGCTCCAAGAGCTTGGTATGACAAGCTTCATAGTATTCTACTCTCTCTTGGCTTTCATGCTTCAGCTGTAGATCCATCTCTGTTTGTGCAGAAATATGGTTCAAGACTCACAATTTTTTTGGGTCTATGTGGATGACATTGTTCTCACAGGTACTTCTCTTTCTTACTGCAATGAACTTATCTCCAATTTATGCAAATCTTTTCCTCTCAAGAATCTTGGTCAGCTACATTATTTTCTTGGCTTGGAAGTAAAGAGAAATGCCAGCGGTATCTTTATGAGTCAAACTAAATATGCTTTGGATCTTTTGGATAAAACTCACATGGTTGGAGCTAAGTCTTGTTCTACTCCATCTTCTACTACTACTAAACTCAGTGCTCATGATGGTGATGTTCTGGAAAATCCTACAGAGTACAAATCTCTTATAGGTGCTCTTCAATATCTGACATGGACTAGGCCCGAATAAGTTTTGCAGTCAATCAAGTGTGCCAATTTATGCACCAACCTACCACTACTCATCTGCAGGCAGCTAAGCGAATCTTAAGATATGTTAAGGCTACTTTAGATCATGGTCTGTTCTTCTCTAAGGGCCTTATCACTTTACAAGGTTATAGTGATGCAAATTGGGCTGATCTCCTGATGATAGAATGTCAACCAGTGGCTTTTGTATCTTTTTTGGTCATAATCCCATTTCCTGGTCAGCTAAAAAGCAAGCCACTGTTGCTCGCTCCAGCACTGAGGCTGAATATCGTGCACTTGCTCAGACATCCGCTGAGGTGGTATGGTTATGTCAGCTTCTTAAGGATCTTTATATTTTCCTTCCTGCTTCACCTACTCTGCACCGTGACAACACTAGCAGTATTGCTCTTGCATCTAATCCTGTTTTCCATAGTAAAATGAAGCATATGGCTCTCGACTTCCATTTTGTCCAAGAACTTGTACAAGCTAAGTCCCTGTCAGTTTCTTACATCTCTACCATTCAATTATTTGCGGATATTTTTACTAAGGGTCTTCATGGTCCAAGATTTCAGCTTCTCAAAGACAAAATTAAGGTTAACAGTCTTTCAACCTTTCAACACCTTCAGTTTGAGGGGGGGGGGGGGTAATAGTTTACACTCTGCTTACATATTGTTCTGTTAGCTAACTGTCTTGCCAGTATGTAAGTTCACGTGTACGCTCTGTGTTGGTTACCTTGCCAGCCTGTCTGTGACAGTCTGTCATTCCACGTGTATGTTGTGTGTTGGTTACTTTGTGTGTGGCTATCTGTGTCTGTAAGAACATTATTTAATACTCTTGTCTAGTTTGTCTCTGTAAGATCTTTGATAATGTTTAATGAGAAGAACTATTATGTTATGTCCGAGCAACAAAGAGCTTCTGGTGGGAAAATAAAATCAGCAAAATGTTTCTCACAAAAAAAAAAAAAAAAAAAAATGTTTAAAGGAATAAAAAACCAGGTGTAAAAGTATAATTATTACCTTCATGGAACTGGGGTCTTTCTCGAGATCCTCTAGGCTTTCTTTTGAGCGTGTTAAATCACTTGCCGCATTGCGTAATTCCTCAATGGTCCAGTATTTCGAATATTGTTTTAATAAATTATGGATATCTATGACAAATAAGATCTCAACATAAGCTATGGCAAAAAAAAAAATCACTAACAAAAGCAATCATGTAAAACATAGGAGCTGAGAACTCATTATTAACACCACCAAACCCAAGCAAATCAACAAATACTTGACAAAAACATAAACATATAAACAAAACACAGAGATTTAAGAAATACCAAAAGAAATAAACGAAAATCTCAAATAAGAATACAATTTCATGTGTAGAAAGGCATTGAAATTTAAGTGTTTACCATCTGGGAATGGAATCTCCTTCTTTTGATTCCTAGATGGGTAGTAACCACGATCCATCTTTCTACTACCATCTGGGATTATAATCTCCTTCTTTGGATCACTAGATTGATAGTAACCACGTTCCATCCTTCTACTACCATCTGGGAATGTAATCTCCTTCTTTTGAACACTACATTTATCCATCTTTATGCTTTCTTGTTCTTGATTATTATCAGACGAAAATTTTAAGTTCTTTATCTTCTCGCATCAATGCAGGACAAAAACATATTTCTTCTCTTCAAGTTTATATATCCTCGAATGTTTATTACCCAAGTACATGGACTATAGGCTTATAACACCTCATGCTCACTCAATCGTTCTTTTACCAGGGGGTTCGGATATTGCCCGTTTAAGTGACACCCCTAACTATTTCTTTTTACTCAACTTGTATTAGGTAGGTGGTTCATGAAAATGAGTTTGGAGTTTGGTAACAAATTCACTCATAATCTTGAGCGAAATTCAGGGATAATAATATCATCCGCATATACTAGCATAATAGTAATTCTTGAACCAATTTTCTGAACAAAGAGAGAAGAATCAGCCATAGAAGGAGTGAAACCATAAGAGACAAGAATTGTCATGAGCTTGTCATACCAGGCTCTTGGAGCTTGTTTCAAGCCATAGATAGACTTGTGCAGTTTACATACATGATTGGGTTTAGACTCATCTACAAATCCAAGGGGTTGTTGCATGTACACTTCTTCATTTAAGTCACCATGCAGAAATGCATTGCTGACATCCAACTGATTGATTTTGCAGCCAAAATTAATAGTTAAAGAGAGAACTGGTCTAATAATGGTTGTTGGCTTGGCAACAAGATTGAAGGTTTCTGTGAAATCAACACCTTGTTGTTGATGAAATCCCTTAACAACTAGTTTAGATTTGTACCTAGAGACAGTACCATCAACATTGTGTTTAATTCTATAAACCCATTTGCATCCAACAATGTTGTAAGAAGGATCAAATTCAACTAGAGACCATGTGTCAAAAGATCTTTTAAGGCAGTGTGTTCTTCAACCATGGAGTTTCTCCATTTTGGAATTTTTTTGCCTTAGAGAAGCAAGTTGGTGTTGGTTATGGAATTTGACTAACTATATTTGAAGACAACACATGCTTTGTATTAAAGACTTTGGGTTTAAAGATACCTGATTTTCCCTGGTTTGCATTTGATGTGCATCAGAAGGGACATTGTGAGGTGTGGATGAAGCATCAACATCATTTGAGACATGTGTGACAGAAACACCAGTAGTGATGTCAGAAACAACAAAAGAAGTATTTGAAGTTACTAAAGTTGTATCTGATAACCCTGATGCTGAACTCTTGGATGAAATGGAAGAAGAAATGACTTCAATGGATTTGAAGGGAAAATCAGTTTCATTAAAACTACATGTCTTGATATATACACCTTGCCAGTCTTGATGTCCAGGCATCTATAGCCTTTATGATTGGAACTGTAACCCAAAAACACACAGTGAATGCTTCTAGGTTGAAGTTTGTGAGAAGTTCTACTTATATCAACAATGTGTTTATGCTTGGATTCAGCTAATCCATTTTGTTCATGGCTATGAGGACCGGATATTTCATGTAATATTCTATGAACACACAAAAAATCCTTAAGCTCATTGTTTAAGAACTCTCCACCACCATCTGTTCTAATTGTAGTGACATTTCAATAAATTTTCAATCATAGCTTTAAAGTGAAGAAAAATGGTCTTAATTCAGATTTCTCATAAAGTGGATAAATTCAACAGAATCTTGAATAATCATCAACTATGTTTACATAATATTTGAATCCACCAATGTAGGTTACAGGACTTGGACCCCATAAGTCCATATGAAGTAACCGTAATGGATGAGTAGCTCTATAAGATGACAGACTAAATGGTAATTTGTGACTTCTCCCTAACTGACACTCATTACAAAACATAGGAGACTTAAGAAGATGACACTGTTTTAAAACATGGAAAGAGAGATGTGTTAATCTCTTGTGCCAAATGGATGTTGATGTAGGAATACTAGCAATGTTTGCAGTAAAGTTGAAAGTTGATGAGGATGTACTTGATAAAGCTTGATGCCGATGTGAAGACTTGGAAATCTGGATAGGATATAAGCCATTTTTATGCTGCCCTTGTAAAATGATCTTCCCAGATAAGTGATCCTTGACATAGAAACCAACAGAGTCAAAGGCAATAGAACAATGACTGTCACTGGTGAATTTGTGAACTGATAGCAGATTGTGTGCAGATTTTGGAACAAGAAGAACATTGTTTAGAGTAAAAGTAGACATAGGTGTAGATTTAGAAACACTACAAATATGTGTAATAATATGCATACCTTCCCCATTTGCTGCATGAATTTCTTACCTCCATCATAAGGAGTTGTAATTTGGAGTTCAGAATCATCATAAGTAAGATGATTATTTGCACTCTGTGTCAGCATACCAAGGATTCCCCCCCATGATATTTGCAGAAGCTACCATTGCACTTAAATTATGAGGTGTGTAAGAATTCTGATATACCATATTCAATATGTGCCTACATTCAAGGGCTATATGTCCTCCTCTATTGCATATTTGACAAATTTTATCTGAAGTAGATGGTATAGAAGTAGAAGTACTAGCTCTAGTAGGATTAGGATTTGAAGGATTACCAGATCCATTTGAAGTAGAGCCCATAAATTTTGAACCAAGATTGGGTGAAAAATTAGGTACAAGACTCTTCTGAAATTGACAAAATCCTCTTGCAAAAGGTCTATACTGATTAGGAAATGAAGGATGGTGATAATAACCACAACCTCGACCTCTAGATAGTGAAAAATTAGATCTAGAACTAGTGGCAAAGGTTTTTGCATTAGCTTCATTCATAAGATATTTTTGTTTAGAGGAAACAACAATTTCTTCACTAAGTAGAAGATTATGTAGTTCTTTTGAAGACACTGGTGGATTGCGAATTCGAATGGAAGTTGATAAAGAACTATAATCAGGACCTAATCCATTTAAGATAATAACTACTAATTCATCATCAACGATTCGAGAACCATCAGCAAAAAGCTCATCTATAACTTTCTTGATTTCGCTAAGAAAAGAAGAAACAATACCTGAACCAAGCTTTAGTGATTGAAGCTTTAGGGAAGTTGGATGGAGTGAGTGGAGCTGCTACGAGAAAATCTTGACTCAATTGTTTCCCAAAGATCCTTTGAAGAATCGGCTCCAGCAACCGGTGTTAAGTGCATATTTTGCATATATTTTGTGTCGAATCCATGCTAGTAATTGCTATATATTCTTGCGAATTATTGTATATTACGTTTGTATTGTCTTATTTGTGTTTTGCTAGGTGAATCATCCAAAAGAAGTGAATATGCATTTAATTGTGCAAATAAAAGAAGTTAGCTACACACGAAGAAGGGCCAAAGACCAAACGGAACTCGTTCGACTCTAGGAGTTCTTGCTATCACATTGAAGAGGACGAAAAGACGAATCGAATAGCGAAAGAATTGAGTCATTCCGACATTGTATGAAGAAGTTATGGGAGAAGTTAGAAGTTAAAGCATGTCGGTTATCCAAAATCGATTCAAAGAGGTAGAATACCTTGTCAATTATCTGGAACCCGATTCCACGTGAGTTATAAGGCGCCTCGTTTTACTCCGGGCAGCCTACCATCATCATCTCTCGATCGTGACCCGATTCGAGGAGTTATTCTTTCTTTCAGTTAACGTCCGTGTAAAGAGATGTTAATTTAGTTTCAAACAAGGAATGGAGGTATGGGTTTTTGTGGACGATCAACATCGGTGATTGAGAAGAGTTTGTAGAGTAACGAGGTTAAAAAAGACTGTGTCTCAGTGTGGCGAGTGATTAATGATGAAAGAATGGAGTTGGTTAGCAGCGAAGGAGAAACATTGGTGGTCTGTGGTTGTAGCAGACGTAGATGAATGCTTTGTGAGGAGAATACAAGATTGGTGCTCGAGCTGAGTTCTTTGTGATGTTGATGCAAAGTCTGTTGGAGTTTCGGAAAATAGGGTGTTTGCAGTGACGATGGATATAATGGTTGGTAGTGGGATCGGTTGTGGAGCGATGAAGACTTCGGTGTTGGCGACGTTAATGGCGATGGTGTTTGTGCTCGAGAAAATGGAGAATTGGCAGTGACTGAATGAAGAGCTCGAGTCTAGCGATGGTCAATCTGTGATGATGGTGTTTCTCGGTGGTTATAAGTGAAGTTAATGGTGATGGCAGGGAAGTAATGGAGCTGTGGTAGTTATTCGTGATGATAGTTGTAGTTCATACATGGCGGTGATGTTGACGAAGAAGGAATATATATGGACTGAACGTTCGAGTTCGGTGGTAAGAATACAGGAAGATGCTAGAGTTAGGAAGTTAACTGGAGAAGCTGATAATCACATGGAGGTGACGCTGTGATGCTGTGAACTTGGCAGTTGTGACGATGATCAGCTGAGCTCGAGTCTTAGGGAAGGATATATACTGGTTTACAAAGAAAGAATATGACGCTGAGTGTCATGGGAGCTGTGTTTGCTGCCATTAGCAAGGAACTGAGATGGAAAGCTTGGGAAAGAATGAAATGGCCTGCTGCCATTGTAATGGAGTCATGCATGGTGGATGGCCAGGGAAGAACTAAAGCTTGATAACTCAACTCAAATTCAGTTGAGATGAAGATGGTTGATTGATATTCGAGAAGAGTTAAGTGATTACAGATGATGGAGTTTTGAACACAACAGAGCCATGAATGATTGATGGAGCTCAGTCGAGTTTTGGCAGAACTCAGATGTTTGAAATATTCACGTAACTGCTGGAAAAGTACATGGGAGTTATCGGCTTGAGTTAAAAATCCAGGGAGGAAGAATTCTTACGGAGACTCATGTGTCCGTGATTCTGACGGGAGAGAACTGAAAATCCAGGGGAAATTAATTTTCACAGAGGGGTATACGTCCGTGGGAAATCTGGAGGAATAAGGGGAATGGGTCAGCGGGCCCAATGGAACCGACAAGCTAAGACGTTGATGAACTGGATTCTTTTACAACTTGTGTAAGCCCATTAGCTACTTTATCAATTTCTTTACATGACCAGCCTTGGGACGGGACTTATATATGGAATGGTGGCGAGTTTGGCAACCCACTTTGCACGGTGGTTAATGCACGGACACTTCTACAACTTGAAGACTATAAAAGAGAACTTCTTAACCTAAGTTTAATATCATATCATATAATATCTCTACATCTCATAATACACTTTTGTTCTTCATAAAATATTTTAGGGTTTACCCCTTAGGGGAAAACCAGAAACGTAAACATGAGAGGCTAAACTTTTGTTGGTTGAGGATGAATTCAATGTTCTAGCGTGAAGCTCTATTATTATACAAGTTTGTTCGGAGTATAATCACATCATCGTTTGTTTTCACTATTTGATCTTTATGAGTAATTATTGGATTGATTTGGAGTGCACGCTAGATTGATTTACTAATTGTTCTATTGCTAGTATTAGGTTAGGAGATAAGTAATCGTCGAATAATTCATACACAAGTAGAAATCGCAAGACCTTGCGGAGGGATTCTGGAGCAATTGCGGGTGAATACAATACCGTTAAGTGGACCTTGAGCTAAGAGTTTAACTCATTGGGATCAACCTAATTCACAAAGCCTAAGCGTTCGATCGGATTACACCTTGAGTGAGCTACTACTTGGTGGTTCGGTTGGATAGAATACGATATTAGAGAGCTTAAAGTATCCGTGGTAAAAGGAGTTTTGAGGATAGCACCGAGCTAGCCGCTTTCCTACGGTTGGTGATGAATGGTTCTAACGAAGATAGATAAGTATACTAATCCAGTTATCGCTTGGTAACGGCGAAGGATTCCTTAATCATCTCTTTCTTTTATTTGTTATTATTTTTATTTCACTTTAAAACAATCCCCTTCGTCTTTTATTATTTTGCTGAACCAAATAACATATCAATTACACAACTCTGTGGGAACAATCTTACTACCGCTATATTACTAGTTAATTAGTGGGAAATATATTGATTAATTTGTTGTGGTTACGACACGCATCAAATTTTGGCGCCCGGCTCCGGGAGCGGTTGTTAATTGATTTGTTATTTGTTTAGCTTGTTTTTGTTTTTAAATTTTTTCTTGTGTTCTTGTGAGTCGCCATGTTTCCTTATGGACGTAACATGTACGGAGCACAAGACCAATCATCATATTATAGTGGTAATCAATTTGGATTTCAATCTCATTCATATAACAACTACCAACCATACCCTACGGAGCCTTATGGATACTCTCATACATATCAACAACCTTATGACGGGTATGTAAGTGAGCAATCAAAGGGATGGGAGGATAGTTATGCTTCTAATCGCTTGTTTTCTAGTAATGTGCAGATGACAGAGAGTTTGGAAAGACCTACTCCTCTTTATCATGTTCTTTCGTCATTGATGTCAAAAGAAGAGATACAGCCTGAAAATTTCATCGTGAATAATGGCGGAAAACGTATTAATATCAGAAAACTTTCACAGCAATATGATCAGTTAGAAGAAGCTGGAGCATCCGAAAAGACCCTCGAAGAAATCAACAAGGTAATACGAACGGAACTTCAACGTCGTTGGGATATTGAAGATTATGAGGTTGACGAAGACTCTGATGAAGATGAGCAACCTTTGGAAAATCCTTGCAATAATGGTAATGTTATTTCAACTCCGGATCATAATAACGATCACTCGCCTATTCAAAAGGAGGAGAATGAATATGACATAAATCTATTTGTTATAAATGGTGTAACGTACTCAAACAATGATTTTAAGATTTGCACCAATGAACTAGAATTTCTAGGAGATGATTCCGATTCCGATGACGAGGTTGTTGAAGAAATACAGATTGAGAATGAAACCAAATTGGTTGAAGTTTTGGAAGACCCAATTGAGCTAGCCAAGGATTATAATGATGCTGAGATTTTGATTGAAGAAGAAACTGACGAAGAATGGCTAAATAGTTTAATAGAGGACCACAATACAAATGAGGTAAATAATTCATTGCAATTCTTTAAGAATGATGAGGATCCTGTAATACGAGAGATTGTGGAAGGTTTGTCTAATCCTTTGCATATTTCTAAATCTTTTGATCGACATCACTTAGGATTGGAGTTGTGTGCTTCTACGATTTTAAAGAATTATTTTGCTTCTAATTATCTACCACTTGATGTGTTTGATTCTAGCATTGTGCGGAGTTCACCGAGAGGAACCCGAAGAAGTTCCCTTATTTTATGTTCTCTATCCACTTTCGAGTGAAAGGACTAAGTGTGGGGAAACTTTAAAGCTATAACAATTTCACTGTTCATATATTATGCTAATAATTGTGTGAAGTTGTTATTAGAATTGCAGATTGTTTTCTCGGCGGACTACTGCATTTTGATTGTTGGTTTATGGACGATAACAAGAGAGTCGGGCTGACGACTTTAAACCAAGCGCTAAATGGGAGGCAACCCATAGGTTTTGTATCTTAAACTCTTTTATTTTTTGTTTTTATTGTTTTCATATCATATTTGCATCCCCATGTTTAATTTCATTGAGTCCGGAATTTATCTTAGAAGAGAATTATGACGAATACCTTTTCGTCAGAAAAATTCAGACTGCGCGTAGTTCAGTCCAGAGACCATAACTGTCAGACCGTTTATCGAAACACTGTGACCTTTTGACACTGTGTAGAAAACACATATATGAACAACTTTTGTGAAATGGAGTTTTTCCAAATTCCTTACCAATTTGCACAGTTTTTGCGTTTTATCTGCTGTTACGTCAGAATTCAGAACTTTCGGTTTTACACATTGAGGACAATGTGAAGTTTAAGTGTGGGGGAGCATTTATATGTTTGTATAGTTTGTTTTAGTTTTTTTTATGCCTTTAAAAAAAAAAAAAAAATCAGAAAAATAGAAAAAACCAAGAAAAATTGTGCTTTTTGAACTCCGAAATCTAGAAACTTGTGCCTTTAGGATGACACCATTAGTGGATGGAACCATTTTGAATGCAGGAGTTGAGGAACCAATTAACTAAAAGGGACGAACACATAGCTCAGAAATCACAAATAACATGATAGTTGTTACCATATCTCGGAATATCACCATATCACATTCTATTTTTATTTTTCCATATTTATCTATTGTTCTCTAAGTGCTTTGGTGGGTCACTAAACATCGACGTGTTATTACTGCTAAGATGAAATAGAGTGATTGAGTTGCTAAAAAAAAAAAAAAAAAAAAAAAGAGACCGACCAATTAGACCAAACGGAATAAGAATGACACTTGGGAATAACAGTATGTGTGAAACATAGTCCCTGTCTCCATCGCCTAAACAAGCGTGGAATGCGAGGATCCAAGGCAACTATCACGTACTTGCGACAAGAAGCATGCGCTGGATCCAAAAGATCTAATCATGCCGTCTAAAAAAAAAAAAAAAAAAAAAGTGAAAAAGAAAAGAAAAAGAAAAGAAAGTAATATATTTGGTGAATAAAGTCACTCCCGGTTCCCTTGTATATGCCCGGTGAGTTGATGTAGAAGTAAGTTGTTGGCCATCTGGTTCCCTTGTATATGCCAGTGTGTTGACGCTAGAGTTGACCGATGAGCTCAATCCAATAGGCATAGGTTCATCTTGGCAGTGACCTTGACAGATATGGGGAAACATTGATCACTTGTGAACATTCGCCAACATCTACATCTATAATCATCTTCTTAATCTTTTCATTGTGATTGTGGTTTGTTAGTTTCAAAGTATTTTGGCTTGTTCGACTATCTAATTAGAGCTTTATTTATTTGAATATGAACTGAATTTGCGCAAGGTACCTCCTCCTGTAGTCATTTTGGATTCGTTCATGAATTTGTCACAAATAGACGGAGTTGAAATATATGTTTTGTAGGTAGACCTCTTGTAAACCTTCACGAGACTATAACTCGTCCACTAGGGACACCTAGGGGTTTAAAGGCCTTATTATTCATGCTAAGAGTAACCGTATCCTCGCCCGGCATGGAGTTGTTGTATTTTAGATAGTTTGCTCGAGGGGCGAGCAAAAGACAAGTGTGGGGAATTTGTTAAGTGCATATTTTGCATATATTTTGTGTCGAATCCATGCTAGTAATTGCTATATATTCTTGCGAATTATTGTATATTACGTTTGTTTTGTCTTATTTGTGTTTTGCTAGGTGAATCATCCAAAAGAAGTGAATATGCATTTAATTGTGCAAATAAAAGAAGTCAGCTACACACGAAGAAGGGCCAAAGACCAAACGGAACTCGTTCGACTCTAGGAGTTCTTGCTATCACATTGAAGAGGACGAAAAGACGAATCGAATAGCGAAAGAATGGAGTCATTCCGACATTGTATGAAGAAGTTATGGGAGAAGTTAGAAGTTAAGCTTGTCGGTTATCCAAAACTGACAGTTCAAAGAGGTAGAATACCTTGTCAATTATCCGGGCCCGACAGTTCACGTGAGTTATAAGGGCGCCTCGTCATTTATTCTGGGCAGCCACCATCATCATCTCGGATCGTGACCCGATTCGGGGAGTTATTCTTTCTTTGATTAACGTCCCTGTGTAAAAGAGATGTTCGAATTTAGTTTCAAACAAGGAATGGAGGTATGGGTTTCGTTGACGATCAACATCGTTGATTGAGAAGAGTTTGTAGGTAACAGGGTTAAAAGATCGTGCTCGGAGTGTGGCAAAGATTAATGATGAAAGAATGGAGTTGGTTAGCGTGCCAAGGAGAAACATTGGTGGTCCATGGTTGTAGCGATACGTAGATGAATGCTTTGGCAGAGAATACAAGATTGGTGCTCGAGTCAGAAGTTGTTGTGATGTTGATGCAAAGTCTCGTTGGAGTTTCGGAAAATAGGTGTTTGCGGTGGACGATGGATATAATGGTTGGTAGCTGGATCGGTTGTGGAGGCGATGAAGACCGGTGTTGCCGACGTTAATGGCAAAGTGGTGTTTGTGCTCGAAAATGGAGAATTGGCAAGGATCGAATGAAGAGCTCGAGCCGGCGATGGTCAATCTGTGATGATGGTGTTGCTCGGTGGTTATAAGTGAAGTTAATGGTGATGGCGGGGAAGTAATGGAGCCGGTAAGTTATTCGTGATGATAGTTGTAGTTCATACATGGCAGTGATGTTGGATGAAGAAGGAATATATATGGACTGAACGTTCGAGTTCGGTGGTAAGAATACATGGAAGATGCTAGAGTTAGGAAGTTAACTGGAGAAGCTGATAATCACATGGAGGTGACGCTGTGATGCTGTGAACTTGGCAGTTGTGACGATGATCAGCTGAGCTCGAGTCTTAGGGAAGGATATATACTGGTTTACAAAGAAAGAATATGACGTTGAGTGTCATGGGAGCTGTGTTCTTGCCATTAGCAAAGGAACCGAGATGGAAAGCTTGGGAAAGAATGAAATGGCCTGCTTTGCCATTGTAATGGAGTCATGCATGGTGGATGGCCAGGGAAGAACTAAAGCTTGATAACTCAACTCAAATTCAGTTGAGATGAAGATGGGTGATTGAGATTCGAGAAGAGTTAAGTGATTACAGATGATGGAGTTTTGAACACAACAGAGCCATGAATGATTGATGGAGCTCAATCGAGTTTTGGCGAGCGTAACTCGATGTTTGAAATATTCACGTAATCACTGGAAAAGTACACGGAGTTATCGGCTTGAGTTAAAAATCCAGGGAGGAAGAATTCTTACGGAGACTCATGTCCGTGATTACGACGGAGAGAACCGAAAATCCGGAAATTAATTTTCACTGAGAGGGGTATACGTCCGTGGGAAATCTGGAGGAATAAGGGGAATGGGCTGTCGGTTCCAAAGAATCGACAAGCTAAGACGTTAATGAACCGGGATTCTTTTACAACTTGTGTAAGCCCATTAGCTACTTTATCAATTTCTTTACATGACCAGCCTTGGGACCAGGACTTATATATGGAATGGTGGCGAGTTTGGCAACCCACTTTGCACCTGGTTAATGCACCTGGACACTTCTACAACTTGAAGACTATAAAAGAGAACTTCTTAACCTAAGTTTAATATCATATCATATAATATCTCTACATCTCATAATACACTTTTGTTCTTCATAAAATATTTTAGGGTTTACCCCTTTAGGGGGAAACCGAGAAACGGTGTAAACATGAGAGGCTAAACTTTTGTTGGTTGAGGATGAATTCAATGTTCTAGCGTGAAGCTCTATTATTATACAAGTTTGTTCGGAGTATAATCACATCATCGTTTGTTTTCACTATTTGATCTTTATGAGTAATTATTGGATTGATTTGGAGTGCACGCTAGATTGATTTACTAATTGTTCTATTGCTAGTATTAGGTTAGGAGATAAGTAATCGTCGAATAATTCATACACAAGTAGAAATCGCAAGACCTTGCGAGGGGATTCTCAGGGAGCAATTGCGGGTGAATACAATACCAGCAAGTGGACCTTGAGCTAAGAGTTTAACTACCGGGATCAACCTAATTCACAAAGCCTAAGCGTTCGATCGGATTACACCTTGAGTGAGCTACTACTTGGTGGTTCGGTTGGATAGAATCCGATATTGGAGAGCTTCCGTATCCGTAGTAAAAGGAGTTTTGAGGATAGCACCAGCTAGCCGCTTTCCTACTAAGTTGGTGATGAATGGTTCTAACGAAGATAGATAAGTATACTAATCCAGATTATCGCTTGGTAACGGCGAAGGATTCCTTAATCATATCTTTCTTTTTTATTTGTTATTATTTTTATTTCACTTTAAAACAATCCCCCTTCGTCTTTTATTATTTTGCTGAACCAAATAACATATCAATTACACAGCTCTCTGTGGGAACGATCCTTACTACCGCTATATTACTAGTTAATTAGTGGGAAATATATTGATTAATTTGTTGTGGTTACGACACGCATCAACCGGCTCCAGCAACATAAGGAATCACAGTGTCTGAAATAGAGGATTGAATCCAAAGAATGGGAGTATCATCATCATCGTGCCAAGCTGCATATCCAGGATTAACTTCATTCTAAAAGAGATATGGTGGACAGGGAATAAATCCATCAAGAAATCCAAACACTTTGTATCTTTTGAGAAATGGCGGTAACAAAGATTTCCAGGTTAAAAAGTTATCCTCCTTAAGTTTGTAGGAAGTAATAGAAGAAATTTGATTTAATGGAATATGTGAAATTCTTGATTCATAGTTTGCCATTGTTGTGAATTGAAGTATGAAAGCAAAATGAATTGATGAAATCAATTAGTATGAAAAAGAAGATTGATAAAATAATCACGAAGAAGATTGTTGTGAAAGAAAAATCTGAAATCTAGAAAATCACCATTAATGACGGTTAGAAGCGTGTTCTTCTTTTGATACCATTAATTGCAGTCAATGGGGACTCCGGAAATTGTTCTCCCCCCTTCCATTTTCAAAATCATTTGGAAGATTGATAACTTTTGTAAGTTGATGTTTTAAATGTCGGTGGTACAAAATTCTGTCCTTGTGATGATGGTCAAATTTTTAATGAACTCAATTATGGATATGCATCAATGTTGTTTTATAGATTTAATCATATGAAATGATTGAGTTGTGGGAAAAGAAGATAAAGATGTCGGAGAAACTTGAATTCAATGTGAAATGGCTTCGTGAACCATTTGAGAGTGTGAAAAAAGGGCTTGGCGCGAGAGGACTTCACATCAGACATTATAGACTGGTTCCTCGTTGCTGGACTTGTGGCAACATAAGGACCGGAGGTTCAACCTGGTGTGGGTGTCTCACGCACTACTAACTTATTAATCAACCTTATTAAATTTTTAAATTTTTTTGAAGGAGATATACCGTGGTGATCAAACTCGAGGATCATAGTAACGGATAAGGACCAAGCACTAATGAATGCTATAAAGGGTAGTTTTACTAGGATGCTAAGCATTTTCTTTGCACATAGCACATACAATGCAATATTAGAAGTAATTGTAGGGGTCATATCCAAAAGCCAAAGCCACAAAAAGGTACCGCTCGTGAAAAAGCCGAAGATGAGTGTCTTCAAAAACTAACTCCGGAACAACGAGAGGAGGAGAATAAGAAAACCAAAACAGAGTATAAAGCGAATGGGTTACTATGAAAGGATTTTCAACATCATTGGGATTTAATGGTACACTCAATGTCCGTGGCCGAGTTTGAATCTTATTTGGAGAGTTTTATTAGGCTATGGAAAAAGGATTACAAGAAATGTGTGGTTTATTGCTTGAAGGAATTGTTGGATCCGTACAAAGAAAAATTTGTCTATGCTTACACCTACCAACATATGCATTACCAGAATGAGGCGACAAGTATCGCGGAAGGATCTCATGGACGTTTGAAGAGCTTGCTCCGAGGGAGCCAAAACAGTGCGGTTACGGTGCAACAAGCCATCCATGAATACACCAAGGCTGATATCGTCAAGATAACGACGCAAATGGAAGATAGTAGGATGAAAATCATCACAAGCTACAAGGATTACTATTGGTTGATTATAAGTTTAAACTATAGGGTGTCTCAATGGGCAATCAATTCTATGATGAAGGATTAAAAATATTATGTGGATAACGAGATGGGGAGAAGGAGCATTGTATGTTCATGTATGACGATGATGGCCTTGGGATTTCCATGTCGTAACATGATTGCGAGGTATGAACAAGGAATTCCGTTTGAAATCATTGATCCATTTTGGAAGCAACTAATTTCAAACCATACCCAACCGAAGAACCACTGGATTCCTTTGTGGACAGGGATATTGGAAGAGAAATCATCGAGAAATTCTCAAAGAATGATGGTTTGGCACGACAAGTTTTGATGTACGAATTGAACCTCGTCGCTAACCCCCATATGGTACCGGTTAGAGAACCAATATTGTTACCGCCAACGGGTATACCACCTACCAACATGGATAGGAAGGAAGAAATGAAAGAGTTTAAGATTGCAATGAGTACCCAAAGAAACCCGTTGATGAGTAACAAAAGAAACTTTTCTCAACATGAGTATGAAGACGCTAAATATGAATAGGCGCTGATTCCAAAGAAAATGGGTTGACCAAATAAGAGGGAGAGCGGGACAAGTAGCGCACAAGCCAAGACAAATGATCCAATCGTTCCTTCACAAATTGAGCATGAAGAGGCACCGAATAAGAGGAATAGGGTTCGACCAAAAAATGGAGAAAGTGGGACAAGTAGCGCACAAGCCAAGATAAATGATCCAATCGATCCTTCTCAAGAAAGTCAAGCGCCTACAATAAACGAGGAGCCAAACGATCTCATCATTCCTTCTCAAGAGAGTCAAGCGAGTACAACACGAGTATCAAGGATATATGCATGGAAGGGACAATCAAGACAAATGGGTTCTATGGTGACTCTAAGGACCGCTCTTGGTGATGGAATCACGCCTAGGGATGAACGAGGTAGACCCCGTCGAACGTGTTACACCATATTCGAGGAGTATTATTTGAAACTTCCTGAATTTATTAAGCCCTATGTCTTATCTACCGATGAAGTGGATGCGGATGGGAATTGTGGTTATCACGTTGCGTCGGAACAAATAGGTCATATAAGTTTGGCGGATGATGAGAACCTAACCCAATGCCAATATTTTAGAAAGGCGATGGCCTTACGCCTACAAGATGACAAGGATTTTTACATTTCGATGATGAAGGAAGGATCAAGAAAGGATAAAGAAGTGAGATTTGATTCAATGGTTTCTAGTGTACAAGGGCCAAAGGGGAATGAACCAATTACCCCAGAGTATTGGATGCGCATGCCTCTATGTGGTCATCTCCTGGCAGAAACGTGGAGTTATGTTGTTCATTTATTTGGTCAAGGAACATATTTTATATATGCCCCCATGTACACCATTTGGGATGAATCTCTTATTCAACCCTAACAACATACATTATATCGTTCTTAGGCTACATGAAGATTGTCCATTACCACTGCTGTGTAGGTTTCATTATGACTCAGAGCTCACCAAGAAATGACTTGAAAAATACGAGCCCAACATGAAGCGTTGGGAAGAGTTGGTCGAGCCGGATCAAATGAAGGGTCTCCAAGTGTTGGAATGAGTATTTTCCTTTTGTTAAGATCTTGAAATATAGGATGCTTATATTTTGTCGCTTTCATATATTTTATGTTGCAAACTGAACCAAGCTTGATGACTGAAAGTGATTTGTCTTTTTTGGGTACGTTAGACTCATGGAATTTGTAATATATCCGGTCTTCTAATACGTTGTTAAAGTACGATTTTGAAGGTAGTAAGATGCAGCTTTTTCAGGATCAGTTTACACTGGAACTACTTTAAACCGATTCTGAATTCAAAGAGGAATCGGTCTACGCTGGAATTATTATCAACCGATTCTGAACAAAACTTGTCTGAGTTTCAATCAGAATCGGTCTATGTGGACAATAATGTAATCCGATTCTAGAAAAAAAAGTTATAAAAAAACAAACAATTTTAAATTTGATAATCGGACTCCATATGATCTAACATGATTCGATTGTGGACCATTTCCACTTTTCATAAACTCTCAGAGCTTGTTCGGTTCAATATTTCCAAATTAAGGAATCCAATTACAGGGGAATCCTTTTCCTAGAATTGAATTCCAAGGAATGCATTCCTTGAGAAAAAAAATAATGTTCGGTTGAGCTAATTGGATTACCTGGTAATCCAAATCTGTAAAATCACTTTAATACACCTACAATTTAGGATTGAAACACTCAAACTAATTCTAGCTAATGTGAAATTTAAAAAAGTGAGATTCAGACAAAACTAAGATAAAATTACCGCTTCAACCGCTAATAGTGTCGGATTTGCACTTGTAGTTTCACCAGTTTCGGTTATTTCTATTCCTAGGTTTAAGGTTAAAAATGGATTTACCGGTTAGAGAAGAGGAAATGAGCTTTAGGTTTTTGGGAATACTTTGCAATGCAATAATGTGACAGATTCTTGTAGATAAGACCTAGAAGAAGATTCTACCATGGAAGATGAATACCGAGTTGGTGTTTTTTTCTCCCACAGAAAGAGATGAATGTCGAAATAAGAAAATTTCTTCTAATAAAAAGGACGTTTTTGTCATTTCAAAGAAAAAAACCCTTAATTCTCCGGAATCGAATTTAATTCCACTCCTTAGCCGATGCAATCGAAAACATAATTTTTGGGGAAATATGATTCCCGGGTAATTTGATTCCGAGCCAATTCAACTTGTTCGTTTGGGAGAATTGGATGGATTACCTTGTAATCGGATTCCCGACCCTCCAATTACGTCGAAACGAACGCACCGTTAAAATTTAAACTAGCACGGTTCCAGACTACTACATTGATCTTTTAACTGCATAAAGTGAAAACTTTTTATTTCTTAGTGTGAGCTTCAACTATCAATGCGGCTTCGAAATGATAAAACAGCTCTCCCCTCCACTTGGTATAAGCATCATGTGCCGCAAACTTGTCACCTCTATGCCTAGCGAGAAACTCATTGTACTTAGAGCATAATTTCTTAACGTGAATCGTCCTTGAACAAACGTGGGCCGGTTCATAATCATAGCTTGGTTTCTTGTACTTATCGCTCATCTTTTTAACGAAAGGACCCTAAACAACTTGAATCCAAAATATACTCTCGTGTTGATGTTCTTTGGGAAGATCCTTGACTATGTAATAATTCTTAACCCATTCGATCTCTTCCTCGACATACTTCAATCTTTCCCTTAGTTGGATTGGTCTTGACCTCGTTTGTTTTCCTTGACTACGTCCTCTTTTTTCATAGCAGCACTCGACGATGATGTGGTAGTTTGTTTGCTTCTCTTAATTATGTCTTCAATTGAATTGGTAGTTGATGATGATGGAGTAGTTCGTTTGCATCTTCCAAGTATGTGTTCGAATGAGTTGGTAGTTGATGATGATGTACTTGACATCTTCAAATGAAAAAAAAAAAAACAACCGAGAAAGATTTCTTTGAATAAGGTAGTGTATGATAGAGAATAGGCTATCCCCTTTATATACACAAGGGACTAACGACTAAAATTTCCAAAAAAACAAAAGCCGTTAACAGTCACAATCGGAATATATAGACGCAAGAATAATCTGATTCTTGAGTTCTCTACAATTCTGAACTTGAACCCAGAATCGGTTTATGTAGGTGTATAATAAAAACCGCTTGCTTGTAACATCAACTACAATCGGATTAGTGCACACATAAACCGATTCTGGGTTGATTTTCAGAAAATTTGATGAGTGAATTTCAAAGATTTAGAGTTAAATCATTGTTGAGTTCCTCTTAGAAGGAATGGATTAAAGGGATTTAACTCAATCAATTGAATTGTTTGTTTTCGAGTTTTTTTCAAAAACCAAAAAAAATAATAATTTAGAATTCAATTGTTGTTTGTGATTGATTAGGTTTTAGTATTGATTTTGATGAAAATTGAAAAAAAAATTGAGTTTTGATTAATGATTTTTGTATTTGTTTATTGAGTGATTATGATTTTGTATTTGTATTTATTTTAGAATGATTAAGGTTTCTTTAAAGGGTAATTTAGTATTTTACCATATTTTAGACACCTCATATCCTTTTCTTTAGGTTGGTTAAAGAAATTCATAGGTGATAGGTGTTGTAAAACACCTAATTTTATATCTAATATTTATGCTTTCTTTGCGAGTTTTCTTGTAAATTATGTATTTAATATTGGTTTTGAGTTATCAGGTGTTTTGGAGTCATTTGGAGCAAAAAGAAGTGGAAATAGCTACAAAAGTGAAGTCACAAGTGAAGAAGGGCCAAAGACCCAGTGGAACTCGTTCAAATGGAGGATTTCTAGTCATCATTTTGTAGAGGGACGAGAAGACGAAGGCAATGGCGAAAGAACGGAGTCATTCAGAGCTCGTATGAAGAAGTTATGGGCGAAAGAACTCGGAAGACTAAGGGCTAAATGGTTATTTCATAGAGAAGTGCTATTGTCACCCCCGCTGTACGTTAAGGGGTAGTCATTCTGTTAAGGGGCAGCTCTCTTTTGGAGGAGTGTTAAAAACAGACTCACCTGAGGATAAGGGGTAACTTGCGGCTTAATTGCTAAAGACAGGCTACGGTTCGTTAAGGGGCACCCACTCCCTTATAACTAAGCTGCTAGGTCGAGTGTTTCTCAGGACATTTAGTACAAGCACTGAGATTGAGAGAAAGAAGTGTGCAGGCTGCCGAGATGAGAGTGGAGATCGATTAGGAGGAGATCGATGGGGTTTTAAAGCCGCCATTGCCGCCGTTGGTCCGAGTGATTGAGAGAGGTCTTTGTTGAGAAATTAATTCAGATCCAGGAAGTTCGATTGGAGATGATGGAAGCAAAGATGAATTCCCGCAACCTTGTATCTTACAGGGAAGAAGGAGAAATTGATGCTTTGCTATTGTTAAATAGATGAAGGGGGTGAATTAGGGTTATCTCGAAATCGGGCCAGTTTTAACGGAAGAAATGAGAGGAACCCAAAGTCGTGAATGAGAAGTTCTTTGTGTTTTTATGCCATACTTGCTGGTTGCTCCATGATTTTTTATCACCATTCCTAGCCAAGTTTCGATGGGTGTATGCCAAGGATTGCTATGGTCATTAGTCGATCGAATGAAGTGCCATTAATTGTGTTGGCTAGAAGGAGAAGCATGTATCTTCGGTTTGTCTTGATGAACGATAAGAGCTCAATGGTTGATGGGTTTGTGTGTTATGCGAATCCGATTATTTGCGGGGAAGGAGTTGTGTGATCTCCAATATACAAAGCACACAACTGTACTGAGAAAAACGCATATAAACCTGCTCGAAGCAGATGTCCGAACCACGCGTATTCTGTGGTAGGCTCAGTTCCTCGTGTTTCATCACCGCTGGTTATACAAGGGGTTACAATGATCGGTAATATGTGTGGCTGTCGTGGATTAAGGTCACCGGTGATGGCAAAGGAAGAAGAATGGTGGTGTTTGAGACGGAGTCGATGAGAATAAAGAGGGAAGTCGTTGGTTGTTGATGGAGGAATTCAAAGGAGAAATTGAGGGTTTATGAATTGGGTTTAAAGCTCGAGATTCAAGCCGGATTAGGATGAAGATGTTGGTTTTGCAATGGGTTTTTATTGTTTTATAGCAGACGGCAGCGGTGAAGCTAGAAGCCAAGATGATAGGTCTACAAAGGATGGCAAGGGAAGCAAGCAATGCGAGAATGGGAATTCGAACTTGGAGTTGTTTGTGATGGATTGAGCTCATTGCGAGATGCGGGAGGATCGGGAAGGTGGAGCTATGGTTCTCGCCCGAGCTTGTGCAGTGGCATGAATGATATGGCAGAGTTAGCCGTGGTTAAAGCGCAACCAAATCTTTGGTGGCTGTTTTGGTGGTTTCGCAGTGAGTGGCAGTGCAGTGAAGGCTAGGCAGAAGTGTTGCAGCTGAGCAGTTTGTTGGTGGTATTACAGGTGACCCTGAGCTGAAAAGGAAGGCTCTGGCAATGGCTTGACAGATTGCAGCAGTACAAGGAGATGGTTGTACTGATATTGCCGCAATGACCAGGATTGACTTGCACCGGCAGCAGAGCTGGTGGGAGCCGGTGGCTCGCAATGCCAGATAGTGTTGGTGCTTTTGTTCACAAATGCGACTTGGTGATGGAATGAGGTTAAGTTGCGCGGTGGCGGTGGCGCAAAGTAGAAATGGTTGGCAGTCAGTAGTGATGAGCATTAGCTGGTTTCGGCATCTTCAAAGGTGGAATGCAGAGAAGTTCAAATCGAGCTGGGAAATGCTTTAACCAGTTTGGAGCCGCAGAAACTGTGCGAAAATGGAGCAGAGTTGGTGAGCCGGTGAGCATAGTTCCGGTAGCCGGATTTCAGAGGTTAAAGTGTCGATCGCAATATTTCAGTGAATCGCGAGGGGGTATGAGTCGATGCAAGAATTGATGGCCGTACATATGAGCTACGAGTCACGCTTTTAGGTGCGTTTTCGCAAGAAACGAGGAATTGGCTAAAATGGTTTTTGTGAATGTGTGGACTGCAGAGAAGCAAAGTTGAACTACTGGAAGTGTAGAATCACCGGTGATAGTACCGATGACAAAGGTGGCTGAGATATTTTTCCGGTGAACGTATTCGCGACGGCCACCGAATTCGGCGATGACGCCGCAAATCCGGCGACCATTTTGGACCCAAAATTCCAGGACATATTTCTCACACATGGGCTTGGTGGACGAATTTGAGACGGGTTTGGAGAAGACTTGACCTACTTTTGGGTATCCTTTTGGGAGAGGCATATAAATAGAACTTTTTCTCTAAACCTAGAGATATCTCCATTAGGGAGACTTCTACTTGGTTTCTAGGGTTTCACATGATAGTTTTCTTCTTTGCTTTCTATGATGATTTCCAAAAACACAAGTAACTAAGTTTTTATTATTGGTTGAAGATGTAGTTGGATTTTGCAACCAAGTTATGATTTTTATGAATTAGTTTTCTCTCAATATTATCGTTTGATTTCTACGGGTTATAATAATTGCATGATTGATGGATTGCAATATGATTGAATGTTTGTTTAGTTAAGTCTAGAATTGATTGAACTCACATCCATATCTATAGCTATTTTAGGGTTTTCATCGAGCGATAACCTTGAATACGAGTAGCATGATATGATTAGGGTTTGTAGTGATACATCCTCGTAGTCATATGTAGAAATTGACCTTTTGTTAGAATTGTTTTGCGCAATGTATTACAATTGCATTGATTAGCCTATTTCTGAAACTTAATGCTCCTAGGAATTGAACTTGATTAGCGCAAGGCGTTAGGTTATTCTTTAGGTAGATTTCACATACGCAGCGCTAATGTGTGTGTTGATAACTTTGGAAATTTACGGAGTATTCTTGCAATAAGGTATTCTATGGCTTTTGATGATAGCGAGATTAAATACGAATTCTATTCATATATTCATAAACTTGTTTACAATTGAAGATGAAACCTTTATCCAATATTTCACATTCTTGATTTGCGTACTTTATTTGCTTTTTTGTTTATTTTTATTTACACAATCAGAAAATCCTCGGTGTTTTATATAGGAAACCATAACAATTTGACAACCTAGACCTCTCTGTGGGATCGATCCTTTCTTGCCCTTACTATATTTATATTTTGAGTAGTAAGAAAGTGTAATTATATTTGTGTCGGCTGACAACCGGTCAAATTTTGGCGCCGTTGCCGGGGAAGGCAACGGTTGTCACTTGTTTGGTTTCTTATTTTTGTTTTGTTTTTGTTTTAGTCTTATTTTTGTTTTTCTTATTTTCTGGTTTTTAACCTTGGTTTGAGAATCGTATTTGGTACCTATTATGGACTGGAGCATATTGGAGCAATCAATACGGCTTTCAACCTCAACAACATAACAATTATCACCCTTATGGGGAGTACAATCAAAACCAATCCTTTGGTTATGGTCACTATTCCACGTACCCTTTTAGTTGTTCTCATACATTCCAACCTTCTTACGGTGGGTATGTAAGTGAGCAACCACAAGGAGGGGAGACTAGTTGTACTCCTATTAATTTTTCCTCTAGTTTGGTAGATGAGATGCAACAATTTATGGCCAGCATGGAGTCAATTTGTAGACAACCAAGCATGGAACCAATTTCATCGACCGAATGTGCTCATAGTATGTTTGGACCAATTTCTGATCGTAGTTATGATCATCCACCCATTCAAAGGGAATATAATTGGCCTAACAATACAAGTAAGTAATTCTACTTTTTCTTTGTCGAATGAGCTTTACAAACAAATGGAACACTATATTCAGAATTTGGATGGAACACTCCAAGAGCTTCAAAAAGGTGTTTCCACTTTAAGACAAGGCATTGAAGAATACAAGGAGGAAATGAATAATTATGTTGAAAAAGGCGAACCTTTGGGGACTTTTGTTGATATTTGTGTAGTTAACTCAACTCTTGATCGTAATAATGATCATTCACCTATTCAAAAGGATGAGTTCGAGATTAGCAACACTAAATTCAGCGAGGACCAATGTTATGATGACTATGATAGTGATGATGATTATTATGAAAATACATCGTTTGAACCAACTCATGGTGCCAACCCCGAGGAGTTTACAATGGAATCTTTTTGTGATCAAGATGAAGACGAAGAGGAATATGTCAACACTTGTGTAGATTACTCAAGCATTGATCTTAATAATGATCAAGAACCTATTCAAAAGGTAGAGCTTGAGGATGATGCAATGAGTGTTCTAAAGAAATTCCTTATGGACAATATTGCATCCGCAAAAGAGTATGTGCCTTACAACAAAAAGGAGGAATATGTTGAGAATGAGACGGTTATGACCAATATTGTGGAAGACCCAATTGAGCTTGCATATGATTGTTATGATGATGTTTATGTCGAAACTTTGGTTACGGCAGAAACGGACGAAGAATGGTTGCAAGGTTTGATAGAGGACCATGATATACAAGAGGTGAATAATTCACTTGAGTTTTTCAAGGATGAAGAGGATTCCGTGATACAAGAGATTGTGCAAGGTTTATCTAAGCCTTTGCCTATTGTTTCTTCTCCTTTACCTCTTATTGGTTTGAATGTATGTGCTTCGAGAATATTGTTGGATGACTTTGTTTCTCGTTTTCCTCCATTAGAGAAACTTGATTCTCATACTATGCAGGTTATGGAACAAGAAACCGTGGACGTACCCGACTTCTATATTCTTTATACACTTCCATGTGTGGACAAGAAAAGTGTGGGGGAAGCTTTTATCGGTTCATAGCTTCACTTTTGCTTTATTGTACTAATATTTTTGTGAAGCTAGTGTTTGCAAAACAGGTTCTATGGAAGGATCCTCAACTTTTCCGATTGTTGATATATGGGGAATGAATCTTGCAAGAAGCAAGTCGGGCCGTCGACTTTAAAACAAGCGCTTAGTGGGAGGCAACCCACCGGTTTTGTATCTTTATCCTTATCTTTTTATTTTTATGCATTTGCTTTTATCTTTATTTTCTTGTTTTTGCGTATCATTTGCGGAATTTCCCACCTTGAACTCTCTTTGGAAGATTCAATTTTACATTGAGGACAATGTAAAGTTTAAGTGTGGGGGAGCATTTGTATGTTTTAGTTTGTTTTATGCCTTTTAAAAAAAAAAAAAAATCAGAAAAATAGAAAACCAAGAAAAAAATTTGTGCTTTTTGAACTCCGAAATCTAGAACTTGTGCCTTTAGGATGACACCATTAGTGGATGGAACCATTTTGAATGCAGGAGTTGAGGAACCAATTAACTAAAAGGGGAAGAATATAGCTCGAAATCACAAATTAACATGATAGTTGTTACCATATCTCGAATATCACCATATCACATTCTATTTTTCTTTTTCCATATTTATCTATTGTTCTCTAAGTGCTTTGGTGGGTCACTAAACATCGACGTGTTATTACTGCTAGGATGAAATAGAGTGGTTGAGTTACTAGAAAAAAAAAAAAAAAAATTGAAAAAGAAAAGAAAAGAAAAAAGGACCGATCAATTAGACCAAAACGGAATAAAAAGACACTTGGGAATAAGCGGTATGTGAAACGTAGTCCCCGTCTCCGTCGCCTAAACAAGCGTGGAATGCAGGATCCAAGGCGACTATCATGTACTTGTTGACAAGGAAGCATGCGCTTGGATCCAAAAGATCTAATCATGCCGTCTAAAAAAAAAAAAAAGAGAAATTGGATCCAGTTTGATCCAATCATATAAAAAAGAAAAAAAAAGAAAAGAAAGTTTTATATTGGTTGAATAAAGTCACTTATGGTTCCCTTGTATATGCCAGTGAGTTGATGTAGGATTCAAACCAAGTAGCTCAATCCAATAGGATTAGGTTCATCTTAGCAGTGACCTTCAGACAGATATGGGAAACATCGATCACTTGTGAATATTCGCCAACATCTACATCTATATCCATCTTCTTAATCTTTTCATTGTGATTGTGGTTTGTTAGTTTCCGAGTATTGTGGCTTGTTCGACTATCTAATTAGAGTTTATTTACTAATATATGAATTGAATTTGCAAGGTACCTCCTCCTGTAGTCATTTTGGATTCGTTTATTGATTTGTCACGAATAGACGGAGTTGGAAATATAGGTTTTGTAGGTAAACCTCTAGTAAACCTTCACGAGACTATAACTCGTCCACTAGGGACACCTAGGGGTTTAAAGGCTTGTTATTTATGCTAAAAGTGACCGTAGCCTCGACGACACGGAGTTGTTGTATTTTATTGTTTTGTTTGATTTGCTCGAGGACTAGCAAAGTCTAAGTGTGGGGGAATCGATAGGTGTTGTAAAACACCTAATTTTATATCTAGTATTTATGCTTTCTTTGCGAGTTTTCTTGTAAATTATGTATTTAATATTGGTTTTGAGTTATCAGGTGTTTTGGAGTCATTTGGAGCAAAAAGAAGTGGAAATAGCTACAAAAGTGAAGTCACAAGTGAAGAAGGGCCAAAGACCCGGTGGAACTCGTTCAAATGGAGGATTTCTAGTCATCATTTTGTAGAGGACGAGAAGACGAAGGCAATGGCGAAAGAACGGGAGTCATTCGGGCTCGTATGAAGAAGTTATGGGCGAAAGAACTCGGAAGACTAAGGGCTAAATGGTTATTTCATAGAGAAGTGCTATTGTCACCCCGTGTGCGTTAAAGGGTAGTCATTACATTAAGGGCAGCTCTCTTTTGGAGGAGTGTTAAAAACAGAGACCAGCCGAGGATAAGGGGTAACTTATTGGCGAAATTGCTAAAGACAAAGCTCTGGTTCGTTAAGGGGCACCCACTCCCTTATAACTAAGCTAGGTCGAGTGTTTCTCTAGACATTTAGTACAAGCACAGAGATTGAGAGAAATAAGTGTCAAAGTACTTTGAGATGAGAGTGGAGATCGATTAGGAGGAGATCGATGGGGGTTTTTGAGTGCCATTCTTTGCTGTTAGTCCGAGTGATTGAGAGAGGTGATGTTGAGAAATTAATTCGAGAGATCCGGGAAGTTCGATTGGAGATGATGGAAGCGGTGATGAATTCGGCAACTCGTATCTTACGGGGAAGAAGGAGAAATTGATGTTTATTGTTAAATAGATGAAGGGGTGAATTAGGGTTATCTCGAAATCGATTCGGTTTAACGAAGAAATGAGAGGAACCCAAAGTCGTGGAATGAGAAGTTCTTGTGTTTTTATGCGATTTGCTGGTTGCTCCATGATTTTTATCACCATTCCTAGCCAAGTTTGATGGGTGTATGCCAAGGATTGCTATGGTCATTAGTCGATCGAATGAAGTGCCATTAATCGTGTTGGCTAGAAGGAGAAGTCATGCATTCGGTTTGTCTTTGATGAACGATAAGAGCTCTGAATGGTTGATGGGTTTGTGTGTTATGCGAATCCGATTATTTGCGGGGGAAGGAGTTGTGTGATCTCCAATATACAAGCGGCTTCAACCCGTACCGGTGAGAAAACGGATATAAAGCTGTTCGACGGATGTCTGAACCACTGTGTCTGTGACTGGCTCAGTTCCCTCAGGTTTCATCACTGCTGGTTATACAAGGGGTTACAATGATCGGTAATATGTGTGGCTGCCGTGGATTAAGGTCACTGGTGATGGCAGTGAAGAAGAATGGCTGGTGTTTGAGACAGTCGATGAGAATAAAGAGGGAAGTCGTTGGTTGTTGATGGAGGAATTCAAAGGAGAAATTGAGGGTTTATGAATTGGGTTTGAGCTCGAGATTCAAGCGGATTAGGATGAAGATGTTGGTTTTGCAATGGGTTTTTATTGTTTTATAGCAGACGGGCAGCGGGTGAAGCTAGAAGCCAAGATGATAGGTCTACAGATGATGGCAAGGAAGCAAGCAATGCGGAATGGGAATTCGAACTTGGAGTTGTTTGTGATGGATTGAGCTCATTTCGGATCACGGATCGGAAGGTGGAGCTATGGTTCTGCTTCGAGCTTGTGCAGTGGTGGCATGAATGATATGGGTGCGAGTTAGCCGTGGTTCTGGCGCAAGCGAAATCTTGGTGGCTGTTTTGGTGGTTTCCCCAAAGTGGCGGTGCGGTGAAGGCTAGGCCCAGTGTCAGTGTGGCCGGTTTGTTGGTGGTATTACAGTGACCCCTGAAATAAAAGGAAGGCTCAGCAATGGCTTGACAGATTGCGGCGGTGACAAGGAGATGGTTGTATGCGATGTTGCCGAAATGACCGAGGATTGACTTGCGACCGGCAGAGCTACGCAGGTGGAGCCGTGGCCGCAATGCCGGATAGTGTTGGGTGCTTTTGTTCACAACTGACTTGGTGATGGAATGAGGTTAAGTTGCGCGGTGGTCGGTGGCGCAAAGTAGAAATGGTTGGCAGCTGCGGTGTGATGAGCATTATCTCGGGTTTGGGCATCTTTGGTGGAATGCGAGAGAAGTTCAAAACCCGAAATGGGAAATGCTTTAACCGATTTAGAGCGCGTAAACCGTGCGAAAATGGAGCGAGTTGGTGAGCCGAGGTGGCATAGTTCAGTGGCTGATTTCGGAGGTTAAAGTGTCGATCGCAATATTTCGGTGAATCGCGAGGGGGTATGAGTCGTATGCAAGAATTGATGGCCGTACATATGAGCTACGAGTCACGCTTTTTAGGTGCGTTTTCATAAGAAACGAGGAATTGGCTAAAATGGTTTTTTTATGAATGTGGTGGACTGAGAAGCAAAGTTGAACTATCGGAAGTGTAGAATCACCCAGTGATAGTACCGATGACAAAGGTGGCCGAGATATTTTTCCGGTGAACGTATTCCGCGACGCGGACCGACCCAGCGATGACGTCGACAAATCCGGCGACCAGTTTTGGACCCAAAATTCCGGAGACATATTTCTCACACATGGGCTTGGTGGACGAATTTGAGACGGGTTTGGAGAAGACTTGACCTACTTTTTGGGTATCCTTTTGGGAGAGGCATATAAATAGAACTTTTCTCTAAACCAGAGATATCTCCATTAGGGAGACTTCTACTTGGTTTCTAGGGTTTCACATGATAGTTTTCTTCTTTGCTTTATGATGATTTCCAAAAACACAAGTAACTAAGTTTTTATTATTGGTTGAAGATGTAGTTGGATTTTGCAACAAGTTATGATTTTTATGAATTAGTTTTCTCTCAATATTATCGTTTGATTTCTACGGGTTATAATAATTGCATGATTGATGGATTGCAATATGATTGAATGTTTGTTTAGTTAAGTCTAGAATTGATTGAACTCACATCCATATCTATAGCTATTTTAGGTTTTCATCGAGCGATAACCTTGAATACGAGTAGCATGATATGATTAGGGTTTGTAGTGATACATCCTCGTAGTCATATGTAGAAATTGACCTTTGTTCGAATTGTTTTGGGAATGTATTACAATTGCATTGATTAGCCTATTTCGAAACTTAATGCTCCTAGAATTGAACTTGATTAGCGCAAGGCGTTAGGTTATTCTTTAGGTAGATTTCACATACGCAAGCGCTAATGTGTGTGTTGATAACTTTGGAAATTTACGGAGTATTCTTGCAATAAGGTATTCTATGGCTTTTGATGATAGCGAGATTAAATACGAATTCTATTCATATATTCATAAACTTGTTTACAATTGAAGATGAAACCTTTATCCAATATTTCACATTCTTGATTTGCATTACTTTATTTGCTTTTTGTTTATTTTTATTTACACAACAGAAAATCCTCGGTGTTTTATATAGGAAACCATAACAATTTGACAACCTAGATGGCCGGTTGTCAATCCGTCAAATATAATTTCACTTTCCCAATCAACTAAATATAAATATAGTATTCGATAAGAAAGAGTTCGTATCCACAGGGAGGCGTTTGTTGTTATAAACTTTCAGTTTCTAGAATAACCCAAGGTATGTTTGTTGTAAATAAGCAAATAAAAGTAATTAGAAGCAAAGTAAATAATTGGAATTATCAATAAGGAGAGAATATTGGTCAAGGGATAGTATCATTCACAAACATGTATTTTCATCAATGATTAGAATTGGTATTTAATCTCGTATTTATTAAAAGTCCTGGGATATCTTGATCGCAAGTATAACCCGTTAATTCCCCGTGCCATCACAACCACATTAAAAGATGCATATGTGAATTCTTAAACCGAAAGCAACCTAAAGTGTAAAAGCACAATTAAGTTTAACTCCTAAAAGCATTAAGATTTATGGAATAAGACTCATCAATGTAAACGAATGTGTAAAAGCACTAAACGTTTTAACAAAAGTTATGATTCACTTGTGACTAATAGGATATATCACTATAAGCACTAATCACAATTATGCTACGTAGAATCAGGGATAAACAACGTTTTCGTATTGAAAACCCTAATATAGCTCTAGAGATGAACACAAATCGGATTGATTAGGACTGAACCTAACAAGTTTTCAAATCTTATAACACTATTAATTGTGAATCACAAACAATAATTACCGAGACAAAACTAATTCATTGAATCAAAAGCATGTTGAGAAATCAACTTTTATCCCATAACCAATAATAAGTTTAGCTACTCATAGCTATGGAGTTCATCATCATCAATATTCAATAATAAACAAGGAAGAAGAAGAACAAAACCAAACCCTAGAAGCGTAAACAAAAGTGGCTCTCCAAAAGAATTCCAAAGAAAAAGATATATCATGTGTTGTAGAAAACCTCCCTTCTATATCTTTCTCCAACTTCTAAAATTAGGTCTAGTCTTCAAAGTCCATTAGGTGAGAGTCCACCAAGCCCATAAGGATGAGAAACCTGTAGAAAATACGCCCAAAACGGTCGCGGAAGTTCGCATGTGGCGGAAATCGGCCGGAAAAAAGCTCCGTGGATCGCAAAGTCCGCCTTGATCCACCGGTCAACGGGTCGAGACCTACCAACTCAGAGTCAACGATTCGGATCGGTCAACTCTGGTCGCATGGAGTCAATTGGGTCAAACATCGAGTGAACCGAGTCGACTAGCTAACTCCGGGATCAGTCCTAGGCCTAGCTGTGCTACTTGCCCAGGCCAATTTGTTGCAAGTTGTGCGGTTACAACCTGACCATGGTTGTGCTTTCCTTTCGCAACTTTTGTTACTGGCCTAGATGGCTATGTTGCTACACCTTCGTCACTCCCCGCAATCGCAAGTCCCAGCCATGAGTCGTACCTTGCAACTTCATTCCATCTTGCAGACCCATCATTCATCTCTGCCACCAGTCAGTGACAGCATCAATGTCTGAGTTGCACTCCCACTGCCACCATTGTTATGATCAGCTGCATCTTCCCCGTCCTTCATACAAGCTCACACACGGTTATCGGGACATTTTCCTAACTCAACCGGTCATGTCTTAACAACCAGAATTCATCTTCTACTGCCACCCAATCACGGTTCACCATTCTAAACACCAAAGCCATCATCTCGAATACATCTCGGACCCAAAGCTACACTATCCACTTCTTGGCTCAATGCACCACCAGCCACAATCACATTGTGAACATCACCTGCACTTCAAACAATTGAGCCTTGGCAACTTGAGCAAAGATCATCATCTCAAAGATCACCACGACCGCGACAACCCACAATAACCATGGTCAGCCATTACGCGAATTTTAACTCAACTATAATGACCAAAGCATCATTTCCCATCTAGACAGACTGAAATGCTTCATTTGTTGTCTTGCAAAGAAGACACAACTCAAGCACAAGAGCACATACCCATTCCTTCTCCGTGAATTTACGCATCTCCACCCTTGACCGAATTGCCATTGAAACCCCAATGCTATTTCATCTTTCAACACACATATACAAATCTGCCAAACCACTTCCCGTGGATACATTTCCATCATCGTAACCACCACCGAGGCACCATTCATACTCCGACTTCAATTTCCACGATCCATCTCTATCTTCCTATTCTTCTCAATTGCACTTCTCTGTAACTCCTTCACATGAAACCCACAACACCAACAGTCACAAGCTCCAACCTGCACTTCCCTGTACCTCCACACTGTCATACAACCGACACCATCTTAGCAACACCCTGTAATTCTCAGAACAAAACCCATCTCTCAATTTCCTTCTATTAGAACTTCATCTCGACAACCACATTTCGAGATCATCACACTCCCGAGCTCAAACTTCATTAACAATCCCAAGTCAGCCAACAGCGTCCATCCTGCCATCTCCACCTGAGTATCAACAGAACCCTAAATCTCACAATTTCTGCCTCTTCTCTCTTCTCGATTCTAACCACAAACCCATTTGTTCCATCACCAAAACCAATTAGAATCGAGATCAACTTCCTCCAATCTTCTCAATCGAGCACAGAATTTCATAACTCACTCTGGATTTTGCTCAAAACCCATCCGGAATTTCAATTTGCATCTCATTTTCAAGTTCGATGTTAACATCATCTCGCCAACTCGAGCCACAACCCGACTTCCGAACCCATCTCGATCTGAATATACATCAAAGAGACTTCACAAAGACAAAGCCTCCCCGACTCTCTAATTCATCTTCTCCCGAGCTTCGTCAATCATCGGTTTCAACATTACTTTCTCGATCTCGATTTCCTTCAACAACATTAATTTTTCTCTTCTCGGTTTGTGAAACATTGAATGAAAGAATGATTGAGAAGTGAAATCGAACTTGGTTTCGATCTAGGGTGTAGGAACGGGAATGGCTAATCCCACTCAAATAAAATGATAAGGGGTTGCAGTCCATGACTCTAGGCACCCACTGTTCCCGTTAAGGGCTAACTAGCTCAAACATGGCCTGTCGGTTTCATGTATCCGACAAGCTTATTCATAGGTTTCGCTCGTAACTTTGTCAGACGTAGTCGTATTGACTTCAAGCTTTCGCCGTTAGCTTCATATTTCCGTTCTCGCTCCCAATGAACATTTTCTCCTTCTTTTTGCTCCCATAGACTCCATTGCACCTATAAACTCAAAAGCACGCGTAAAGTACATAATTCACAAGAAAAATAGCAAAGAAAGCATAAACTCTATATAGTAAATACGGTGTATTCTACACCTATCACTAGACCTCTCTGTGGGATCGATCCTTTCTTGCCCTTACTATATTTATATTTTGAGTAGTAAGAAAGTGTAATTATATTTGTGTCGGCTGACAACCGGTCAATAGGCCCCAAATAATGATTTTTGTTAGAGGGAGAGCAAAATACGATCTGAGGAGAACAAAAATCATAGTCGACTCGCTTGTTGGACCGATTTTAATTGCTTTTCCTAACTCGGACTGAACTACCCTCTTAATACTCGTAACCAATTAACTTTCTCTCCATCCTTGAAACAAAAACTTATCATCCCCACCATCACTGCTTACTATCCAAACCACCCATCAAAATGAAACGCGAAAAATAGCTCAAACAATATCAATGGAGTTTAGTATCTCAAAAAAAATAAATCGATGGATCTACTCAAACAAACTACTCAAGAGTCTCCTCCACGAAAGGCAAGAAACTAAATTTTAAATCTCCATCTCATATCTAACTGCAATCACAAATCTATCATGACTTCTTCAAATTCTTAATCTCCTGATGTTGGCCGCACTATTGGTTTAGGGATGTTCATCACTTGATCCCATGTCCTTCTGTTTAAGCATTATGAATTCCATCATGTCGTTTAGCTTTTCAACGTTTTAATGATGAATCATGAAACTTACCCATATCTTGTCAATTATTTGGTAATAAAGCAGATTATAAATTAATGATATTGTTAAAGATGGTCGTGGAATTATTGGTACTAAAACCCTAGAATCATTCCTAAATCGTCTTCTTAAGGCTAGTAGAGATACTAAATTGGTTGTCTCCTTCTTGAGAAAACAGAACATAGAACCGAAAATGAATATGGGTTCACTCCTAATGCCTATCATTAAAAATATATTTTTTCTAAATCGTGATCATCTTCTAGGTCACACAGATGGGGTTGGTGCTGTTGTTAGAAAGTGGCGGAGTTTGAGGTATGAGTGAGAGTTTGTAGTAAGGGTAGATAGGTCTGAGTCAGAAAGATAAATTGAATCGGGCTTAATAAGCGATTTGGTTACGATTTTTGCTCTCCTCTAAAAAAAAATCAAAATAATCACACTAGGCCCCAAACTAGCCAGGATAAAAAAAATAACTAGATAAGTAATCCCGTGATAAATAAAATTCTTATACTATATTCTTAGATATATTTCTTTATTTAAACAAAATCTCTTTAATTAAAACAAAATCATGCTATTTATGGATCTGAGTCCGAGCATAAGCCAATCTAGTCGACGCCGCTTCTCTCTTCTAATGGCGGCTTCGTTTTTTTTTTTTTTTTTTTTTTCGTTTTGTTGTCTGATCCCGGATCTGTTGTTGATTTGTAGGTATCGCCAAAACGTTGATTGGCATTGTAAATATTATTTCAAACAGATTTTCGCATCCAAGAAATTGGTAAATATCCGTCTCTTTTGATCTTCTTTTCCTTTTCTTTTCTCCCTTTTTTGCCGATAGAGTGAGCAATTGTTTCGATAGATTAGAAAGGTAGAATTAAACAAGAATCCGGATGAAATCAGTAACCACATACCTTTGTTGATGAATTCCTCATTGATGTGTTCGTTTGATCTCCAATCTTCATTCTTCAAGGGTGTTCGGTGGTTTCTGATACTCAACTACACACTTCTAATCCTACATATCAAGATATGGTTTTGATCAACTAAATTTGACAACAAGCTTGAGATAGCAACGCTTGTGAGTCCGACCGAGCAACGCTCTAACACTACTTCACATAAACTCTGAAGTAATATAGAATCAAGATTTGCAAGAACGTCAACAACTTATACAATACAATTGCATACTCAACTTCAGGGTGTTAAACAAGGCCCAAGAACCGTATCTGTATTCTTGGATGAAGTCAAGAAAATCTCAAATGAATTAGCAACTGCTGGATCTAAAATTTCAGATGAAGAAATTGTTGTTACTAGAGCACTCATGGTATGATTACTAAAGCTAAAAATAATGTTTACAAGCCAAAAGCGCAACTATCTACCAAATATCTTCTTCCTACAACTTACATTGCACATGTGAATTCTTCTACTCCTCCTATCTGCTTTACTCAAGCTAAAACATAAAAAATAGAGAATAGACCTTTATGAATAATATAATGCACATGTTATTGCTGGTACTTGGTCCAAATTTCCTCCTCACCCATCTCAAAATCCATTTGGATGTAAATGGGTATTTAAAGTCAAACAAAATGCAGATTGTACTTTGGTTAAGTACAAAGCAAGATTAGTTGCAAAAGGCTTTCATCAACAAGAAGGTATAGACTACTATGAAATATTCAGTCCTATTGCAAAGCCCATAACAATAAGATTGGTTCAATCTCTTGATGTTCAGTTTGATTGGAAAGTGAAGCAGTTTGATGTAAGTAATGTTTTTCTACATGGTGATTTGAAGGAAGAGGTTTATATGGCTCAACCACCTAGTTTTGTGGATCCTGATCACCTAAGTATGTGTGCAAGTTACATAAGTTTATTTATGGATTGAAGCAAGCTCCAAGGGCTTGGTATGAGAATCTAGTTGAAGTTGTTCTTTCTCTTGGTTTTCATATGTCTCTTGGTTTTCATATGTCTCTTGGTTTTCATAGTTGCATATACTTCTTTGTTTGTTCATAAGGTTGGTACTCAGATCACACCTCTATTAGTTTATGTGGATGACATACTCTTAACTGGTTCTTTTGAGGCTTTCTGCAATACTGTGATACCAAAAATCAAACAACACTTTCCTATTAAGGATATGGGAGAGGTACATTATTTTCTTAGTCTCGAAGGTGAAGAGAAATGATACTGGTATTTTTCTTTCTCAAACAAAGTATATTCTTGATTTACTTGTAGAAAACGAACATGCTAGGAGCAAAGCCATGTTCTACACTTGTAATTGCTGATGTGAAAATGAGCAAAAATGATGGAATTCCTCTTACAGATCATGTTGATTACAGATCTTTAGTGGGTGTTCTTCAGTATATTACATGGACAAGGCCAGAAATTTCTTATTCAGTTAATCAAGTTTTCCAACATATGCAAACACCAACTGATACTCATTTCATTGCTGCTAAAAGGATAGTTAGGTACTTGAAGTCTACTTTAGATCATGGCATTGTTTTTCATAAAGGGATTGTTTCTATAAATACTTACTTTGATCTTGATTGGGCTGGTAACCTATATGACAGGTGATAGGTGTAGAATACACCGTATTTACTATCTAGAGTTTACGCTTTCTTTGCTATTTTTCTTGTGAATTATGTACTTTACGCGTGCTTTTAAGTTTTATAGGTGCAATGGAGTCACCGAGAACAAAAGGAGAAGAAATCACCCATTTAAAGCTAAAAAGAGCGAAAAGATCAATTCACAAGCGAAGCTAGCTACGGTTGAGCAAAGAGGTGAATAGGCAGCCGGTTGTGAAACCGACAAGCCATGCAAGAACTAGGAGGCCCTTTTCCTATTTCTGGGTGCCTAGAGTCACTGCAACCCCTTATCCGGCAAAGACTGGATGGCCATGATCATCTTCTGGTTCCTATAGAAGACCTAGGTTTCAGAGGAAAATGATTTTTCTCATCATTTGCCTCTATCTCATTCTTTGCCTGTAAGAATGGCTGCACAACGGCCATGGATTCGAGTCACAGAGAACAAGGGAGAAGTTTTGGCTGATATGAATCGAGAAGATGAAGTCGATGCGGCGGCTTCATTGATGTTCAGGGAGGAGATTCAATGAATATGGAAGGAAGAGGTTTCAAGGGTTCGAGTCTGTTTAGGAGAGATCGAGAAGAAGCTATTGCCACCGAGAGAATCGGATCGAAGGAGCAGAATGGGTTTTGTCCATGAAGATCATTCGAGATGAATAATCAGAAAAAGGTGGTCTATGAGTCGAGTTTATGCCATCTAAGATTTGTTTAGATTCTGGGAAGAGCAAGGAAGAAATTGATAAGGGTTTGAGATTGAAATGGCAGGATTGGTGTTGGTGTCATCGATTGCAGTTGAACATTTTGAACTTCAGGTGGAATTGAAACTCAAATGGAGTTTGGATCGATTATGATTGAGCTTGAACTAGTACTTGAAGGGTGGATCTGCAAATGTGAGTTAGTGGGGATATATGGCATTACAGGGAAACATTGGATCTGTTAGGTCAAGTTGGAATTGCTGCTGGAGGAGGTAATGGAGAATTGGAGATGGAATTATGAGATGATGGTTCTGAGATGGTATTGCAGCTCAAAGATAAAGCTCATTGCAGGGAAGCAGGAGGTGATGGTGATTGTGTATGCTGGCAGGTGATAGAGTTGCAGGTTTTAGAAGTTAAGCCTAGATGAATGTTAGGTGTTGTTACTTATGAAGAGCTGATGCGATTGGAGGCAGAAATGGGCTGTGGATGTTGCAATTGGCTAAGCAAGGAACTTGAAGGCTGAGTCTTTGTGGTTTTTGTTGCTCAAGGTTGCAGGTTGTTTGTGTTATAGTCAATGAACATCTAGTGAAGTTTCAAGACTATTCTGAGCCAGGGAAGAAATGATATTAAGTCTGCTGTGGCTGCTGTGTCATGGTAGCTAGTATTGAGCTGGAAATGATGGCAGTTATGGCTCAAGGTTTTGGTGGCTGCTGTCAACTGAGATGGTGTTAGCTGTGAGATGGCTCAGGTGGTGAGACTGAAAGGTTGTGGCAGAGCAGGGAATTGCAGGGATTGAAGAAGTCCAAGGATGAGAAGATGCAGGTTAGCTGAGGTTATTGAGCTGCTGCTGCAATTAGTTGTGGAGCTGGATGGGAATTGCCAGTGCAGAGCTGTAGGTTTGTGGTGTTGTGTAGAGGGGTGAGAAGAAATGAAGTTGCAGTCAAGAAGACAAGCTGCTGGTGTGTTGAATTACAGGCTAGGGACTTAAGATTTGAGGCAATGATGAGGCATGTGTTGGTTGGCTTGACATGGTTGAAAGGGTGATGCCAGGATGAACTAGTTCGTAAAAGGTCATTGTCTTTGTGATGGATGAGAGCCGAAACTCGAGATGGTAACAAGTTGTGTTGATGGATTTAGAGCAATTTGTAATGGGAGGTTGTCTTTATAAAATAAGTGCAAAGGGACATTGAAAGCACAGGGAGAATGTTGTAACATTACAGGGTACTTTGGCAGTCAGTGTAGTTTGGATGGTTGGGAACTTAAGAATGCACAGCCAAAATGGCTGGCTAAGGAGATGGTGATGCACAAGGATTGTGCAGCACAGATTAGACCTGCAATGGATCATGCCAAGCTCGGTCCGACCAGACTACATCTGACTACACTCTGACTCACACCCTGACTCACACAACTCGGTCTGACTTGAGTTGACTCGACCGATTCGCTTTGACTCGGTTGACTCGACCGAGTTGACTCGCTGAACCTGGACCGAAGGCGGACTTTGCTTGGCCACCCGAGATGTTTTCCTATGACATTTCCTACCAAGTTCCGCCACAATACCGAGATTTCCGTGACCACTTTGGGACATATTTTCTACATGGGTTTCTCTCTTATGGGCTTGGTGGATTTTCATCTAATGGACTTTGAAGACTAGACCTAATTTTAGAAGTTGGAGAAAAGCTATAAAAGGAAAGTCTTCTACAACCTATGATATATCTTATTTTTCCTGGGAATTTTGGGAGAGCCGTTTTGTTTACGCTTCTAGGGTTTGCTTTTGTTCATCTTCTTCTTCTTTTCAATTAATATTATTATGATGAACTCCATAGCTATGAGTAGCTAAACATATTATTGGTTATGGGATAAAATTTGATTTCTCAACATGTTTTTGAATCTATGAATTAGTTTTGTCTCGAATTTATTGTTTGTGATTCACAATTAATAGTGTTATAAGATTTGAATACTTGTTAGGTTGAGTCCTAATCAATCCGATTTGCGTTCATCTCTAGAGCTATATTAGGGTTTTCAATACGAAAAAGTTGTTTATCCCCGATTCTAAGTAGCATAATTGTGGGTAGTGCTTGTAGTGATATATCCTACTAGTCACAAGTGAATTATAACTTTTGTTAAAACGTTTAGTGCTTTTACACATTCGTTTGCACTGATTAGTCTTATTCCATAGAACTTATTGCTTTTAGGGAGTTAAACTTAATTGTGCTTTTACACTTTAGGTTGCTTTCTGGGAAGAATTCACATATGCATCTTGATGAGTGCCAAATATTGCATATTTATACATCTATTTATTGGCATTTTACTCATCTTTTGCAGCATAGAAATCGGATATTATCCCAGATTCGTGTTTTCTTTGTTTTCAAGAATAAATATTTGTTTTAATTAATTTTGTATTTTTAGGTACTAAATAAAGTCCTGAGAATCGAGGAGCCAAAAGAGCGAAGAATTGGAGTCGAGCATCTATGGAGCAGATAGCCAAAGCCACAAGGCAATGGGGCTTGCAACCTCAACAAGTAGCAACTCATCTCAAGACATGGGCTTGAGCTAGACCCGACCCGCGACCCGGATCCGAGCCCGTCCACTCCAAGCCGTCAAGATTTTGATCTTCTACATCCAACGGTCAGCCGCTTCCACGTGCATCGAAGATCGCCGCTCCCTGCTACACCAGATCACATCAAAACCGGCTACCTCTCTCAGGCCGTTCGGATCGCAGCCGCCTCATCCAACGCCGCTAGGCCTGTCCCATCGTCCGTTGATGCATCTCCTTCCAAGAAATGGCCCATATCCTATACCCTAATCGAACATACCATTTCCCTTCCACCTTTCTCTTTCCTCTCCTCCTCGTCTCTATCGGTTGCAGAGCAACTCATCCCCCCATTCCCCGACCATCTTCTGCAACACCACCTCCGACACCACCATCTCCTTCCTCCCTGACAAAGCCGAACAACCACCCCTATTTCCGCCATACCTGTTGTGGTTATCTCTAAACTAGCTTCTCATTACCCTAGAAGCTAGGTTAGAGATAAACAAGGCTAGGGTTTCTCATACATCAAGTCAATCGACACAAGGAAGGCTAGAAGAGACGATTTGACAAGAGGAGAACGATTCAGAGTATGGGTGAGAGATGTTTTGCAATTTCTTTTCTATTTTATTACTAATTAGGGTTTGGAAATTATTGGACTTGCATGTATAAATAGAGGAGAGTAGAGAGTGAAATTAGTTACGCCTGGATTAGCCAGGGCAGTCAATAGTTGTATTTTGTGTTCTAGTTTGGTGCTAGGGTTTCAATGAAACCCTAAATTCACTTTCAGGATGTTAAGCGTGTTGAACTATTCTTGTATGCTTAAAGATTAAAGTAATTTCAATCCTAGCATCTAACATTCTTCTCTCACAATGCATACCAACGCCATGGATGCATTGTAGTTAGGTTATACTTATGTTTAGTATGCTGCAGCTCATTCCTTAGAGTTATAGGCTAATTCCTTTGCTTAGTTATACTTAATTAGATAACTAATACTCTGGGTTAGCACCTTAGCTGTGTATTGAAGTTTTACATGGAGAAACCCCTTAGATAGGTGGTGGGTTTGACATCCTGCCCTTATCAGTCACAGGGCAAGAATGCCTCAACTCAGTGAGCACACAAGAGGAGTTAGAGGTGAATTTGAATACCTTAGCAACCCCTTGTCACTGTTTTTACCTTAGTTTAGGATCACAACTAAAATCAGCCAAGCCGGCAACAAAAATATATGCTGTCACATTGTCACTTAGAACTCAGTTGAAGCAGCCTTAGATCAATATCAGAGCACCACAAGTCCTTGTGGGATCGACCCGTACTTGCCGCGTCTCCGATAGACGCCGTGCACTTGCGGATTATAACATGTAGGTCATAAATTTATACACCTTTCGAGGCCTACCAAGTTTTTGGCGCCGTTGCCGGGGACTTGGCGTGTGCCCTGTGATTCATTGCTTGCTTTACTGAGTTTCATTCTATCCCCTGTATATATTCACTTTGAGTTATTATTTTAGTCCTGTTTTAGAGCAACTTAGCTGTAATTTTTTCCTTTTGCATCTTTTGTTGCATATTGTTACTACATTATTGCATTTCAGTTAAATCCTCTAGTTCTCCATCCTTTATTGCATTCTCCTTTTGCATTCTTGCATCTTTTACTACAAAGCTCATTGCATTCTGTTCATTCTGTAAGCTTCCTGTGTTCTCTTGTAGCGTAGTTTAACTCAGCCGAGTGCAACTCAGCTGAAATTTTACATATTGTATTAGCCTTTCCCCAGTCAGTCCAAGTTCTTCTCAGCTTGTCATCTGCCAGTGCTGATATTCATTTCTTCATCTTTTTACACTTCTGAGAACTGAACTTTGTTGATGAGTTGACAGGTACTTGTGTGTTTCTGTGTTGCTGTGCTGGCCAACCCAGGGAAACCAAGGAAAGCCCAGAACTTGAGCTTGCGCTGCTGTGCAAGCTAGTAAGTTGAGCCAACCCCAGGGTAAGACAAGGAGCTGAGCATAGCCACTGTGGCTAAACAAGTTAGTATCATTCTCTACCCAGTGTTGCATCTTAATACCTTTGCATGCTCTACCCCGCCTAAAAGGCATGTGCTTTAAAACCTAGTTGTCATCTGCCCTGAGCATTACCTGTCGACCCTGTTGCAATCGTGAATTGGTTTTAGCTGACCCATTAGCTGACCCATCTGCCCTGAAAACTTTAGAGCATAGACCTGTGAAGAGTGACAACAACTGGCTTTGTTGACACCCAGTGGTATTTTGTAAAGGCCAAGCTTTGCTTATTTGCTGTGACCTGTCAATTGTGCAACAAATTCTGCAAAGTGTGTGTGACCTATAGCTTTTGAATGAGGGATGAGTGACTTGAGCAAGCACACTCATCTGCCCTGTAGAGTTTAAGATGCAGCTTGGTCTACTAAGCATAACCCATTTGGCAAGCCGTAATCTGAGCTTACAAACAATCATCCACTCTGAGTCTTTGTGCTTGATCTGTGCACACACGGTCCGAGTACAACCCGCTCTGCACATCTTGAGCTGTGTTGAAAGCTGCACTTTACCTGGCCTGTGTGAGACCTGAGTGAGCTTTAATCTGCCAAACTCACCATCATTGCCATTTATGCGAAAAATGCATCTCGCAAGCCCCCGTGCACAACAACCTGAGCATAACTCACCTGAGCCACCCTATGCATGATCTACACTGTCAATCCTGTGATAACCTGAGCACAACTCTGATTGCATGATAACATAGTTACCTTGCATGACCAATCACCCCTGAGTCGATTGCATGCTCTGAGCTTAGTCACCATCTGCCATGCTAATTCATGTATACTTGTAAGCTTGAACTTTGAGAACTGAAGTCAACTGAACCAGTTGACATCAATTGTGTTAGCTTCAACTTGTGCAAATCTGTGGTGTGTGTGTAAAGTGCAAGCTTGGCTTGTCCGCTGATTAACCTGCAAACATGCTCATACCTCTGTGACATCAGATGAACCTTATATAACCCTGAGCATAGCCTGTGAAGTAGTAACCTCAAGCCCCTGTAGCTGTGAGGTTACACTTAGGTAGCCAGGCTAGGTGAAAACCAAGAGCATTAACTACCTTGTTGTTTGCCTTTGCATCTGAATAGCATACACTGTAGAAACCAAGCCTGTACCTTTTGATCTGTAAGTTTGCTGTGTGCACAAGCATGTTATCAGCTGAGCTGAGTTCTGCCATATGCATTGTTAAAATTTTGCTGAGCTGCCTTTGCATGATAAAAACAATTGCCAGTAAATGCTCAACCCTGAACTGCAATTCCTGTGCATACATCTGTTGACCCTTGCAACATAATGAAATTGTGCACATTGCATTCTGCCTTTCGTGTGCATCTATGACTTTGTCTTTATGCATTACTATTCTTTGTCAACCTTATGCATGACCTGTTGAATCTATGAGCTATCATTGCCTGACAACTAGCTATTTTGTTGATTTGAGCATGTTCTTTTGCATCTGTATATAATCCTGTGCACCATGGAAAGCATGCTGAGCATCATTGTATCTGAATCTCTGCAAACCTCAGTGACACATTCTGTGGTAGGGCAGAAAATACCGAAAGTGTGCATTTAAATTGTCTTTAAATGTTAAACCTCCATGATGCTTTGAGTTGTTGTGCTAATCTGTGATGAGTAGATGATGCTTGTGAAGGGTATAACCTGTTGACCCCGCATATTTGTGCATGAGCCCCAGAAAACTTGAGGTCAACCAAGCCATTTGACACTCTTGGACACATCAAACCGTTGTGTAATGCTTAAGTGACCATCCGCTATTGCATCCCTTGCCATTATGCAATTGTGAACTAGCATCTATAAGCTGTGTCAATTCCTCGTGTGAGTTTGTGATTGCTCCTGTGCTGAGCTGTGTCTCTACACACAACCTGTGCCTTTGCCAGGCTGTGCACACAGCCCAGCTCTGCCAGTTTGCCAAACTCGCACTCAACAGAGCCCTATGCCGATAGCAAATTGTTAATGACAGAACCTGGGCTGTGCATTATCAACTCACTTCTGGGCTGTGCAATAACTTCAGCCCATATAACTTGACCTCCACAGAAACTGGGCTTCCCACATCACTGGGCTGTGCAAAGTTGCATAACCTGGGCTGCAAACAACATTCAGCCCACATCAGCTGAGCTGTTGGGCTGTCTGCACAAAACTGAGCCCAACTGAACCCAACTTGGGCTTCCTACAAAACCAAACCAGCCCACACACTGGGCCATCAACCTAAGCTGCAAAACAACTGAACCCACAGTTCCACTGGACTGTGCAAAAGACTAAGCCCCATCTGATGGGCTGCTTAGCATCAACTGGGCTGGACTCTCCCAAACAAACCAAACTTTCCCAACAAAACCAAATGAATCCCATTGAAACCAAATCCCAAACAAACCAAAAGCCCAACAAACCAAATTCCCACATAAACCAAATCCCATTTTCATGTTCTATGTTTCTGTACATTATTTTTTGGGTTAACCCTCAACTTTTTAGATAGTTAGTAAATTTTTTTTTAGGACTTGTTAAATTTTTCTTGATTCTGATTTGAGTCTTCTTGCACATATATTATGCTAATCCGATATGATCTCCGTTGAGAATATTGGATTCTAGCCTTGACGAATGAAGCTCAACCTTGCTCCCTGACATCCTAATCTCTTCCCTTTTTATCTTATCAAAGATAGTTCTCGTGGTAATGTGACTGCTTAAATTTTTCCTATCTCGTGACACATTGAGGACAATGTTTGATTTAGGTTTGGGGTGCATTTGCATTTAGAGTTTTTAGTTTTTATTTTGCATTTAGAGTTTTTAGTCTTTTATTTTACCTTTTATTTTCAAAAAAAAAAAAAAAAAAAAAAAAAAAAAATCAAAAACTTTTTGCAAATAAAAACCTCCAACTTTTAGAGATTTTAGAGTCACTAGCATGCTTTTAGCTATGTTTACATAGAGATTCTGACCAGATAAAGAACTTGGAAGTACCGGAAAACGCAATCGGGTTTCTTAGTTGATTAGAGCGTTAAATTGGATTTAACCATACCGGAGAGGCTAATTAGGTGTCGTTTAGATATTCCTGTAGTAGAATTGTGATCACCCATAGTGGAGACTACCCATTTTACATCAAGGAGGCACCAACCTTCAATTTTTTGCAACTTTCTAGAAAAGTCACAGAGTGTGTGTCACCATACGTAAATTCCTGGTAGGAATGGTGAGCTACCCAACTTCGCACCATTTTCAAAGACTACTTTTGATCTCTCGAGTGCTAGTTTTTGTCAATCATGAGGGTGACGTCTAAAGATGAAACTCCTTCTAAATACCGATTTGTAGTTAGCATCACTCTCTCTCTCAATCAGCAAGACCCATAGAAACACATCATCACAAGAACCTGAGCGTAATCGCAATATTGAAAGAAAAAATTGATATAGTCCAAGGTTTATGTGCGTAAAAGAAAAGAAAATAGGATGAGAATTAATAAAATTTATAAAATAAAGACAATACAAGTTGTGGAAAAATTGAGTGATAAAGTCCTTTGTCCATGGAGTTAGTTGTTTCATTATTTGTATTTGTATTTTTATTTTCACTTATGATAAAAAAATCAAAAAAAAAAATCAAATCAAAAAATCAAAAAAATATTGTAGTTTATTTTCTTATTTTTGCTACTTCACATGGTAAAGAAGAGTTTAAAAAGAAAATCCAAACAACAAGGAATTTGAGTAGAAAAGTTAAAAATTGTCAAGTTTTGTGAAGTTTAGAAGTTCGTCATCAACATTTGAAGACCGAAGATTGAAGACGTTTCTATGGTTTCTTATGAGAGAGTGATATTAATTGCCGATCGGGTGAGAAGTGAGTGAGTACTCCCACCCCTTGCTAAAAGTTGATTTCCTTTCTTAGAGATCATCAGTAAAAGATTCTTTTGTCCACATTTCGTGGAGTCTCCAGATTTTATTTCGGAAGGTTATCCTTCTTACCTACAACGTGTGCAGGATTTCTCTCTTTATTCCCCCCAGACACATGAGAGACTAAAAAGCGATCTTTTTGAGTGCAATTATCATAAAACCCTAATGGTGAGGCGAAGTCGAGGCTTATGATCACAATCGAATCCGAATTCTTTCATATGGTATGGTTACTTCTCGCTCAAAGACTTAAGGATGAGAATGCGTTCGATAGTTCTAACTTCGGTTACTAGCATGCAGAAACTCTATGTCCTCATAGCTTCTTGGAGGCTTGAGACTCTTTTACACTCTGGAAGTTGGAGAAGGTTTTGTGGGTACACCTCTTGTAAACCCTCACGAGACTACAACTGGTCCACTAGGGACACCTAGGGGTTTAAAGGCTTAGTGCATACGCTAAATGCATTCGAGAGACCTACAGACAGGGGTATAGTTAGGATTTCTTATTTTCTGTTTCACTTGAGGACAAGTAAAATTCAGGTTTGGGGGTATTTGATGAGTGCCAAATATTGCATATTTATACATCTATTTATTGGCATTTTACTCATCTTTGCGCATAGAAATCAGATATTATCCCAGATTCTGTGTTTTCTTTGTTTTCAAGAATAAATATTTGTTTTAATTAATTTTGTATTTTTAGGTACTAAATAAAGTCCGGAGAATCTGAGGAGCCAAAAGAGCGAAGAATCGGAGTCGAGCATCTATGGAGCAGATAGCCAAAGCCCGGCAAATGTTGCAACCCAACAAGTAGCAACTCATCTCAAGACATGGGCTTGAGCTAGACCGACCCGCGACCCGGATCCGAGCCCGTCCACTCCAAGCCATCAAGATTTTGATCTTCTACATCCAACGGTCGCTGCTTCCACGTGCATCGAAGATCGCTGCTCCCGTGCTACACCAGATCACATCAAAACCGGCTACCTCTCTCAGCCGTTCAGATCGCAGCCGCCTCATCCAACGCTCGCTAGGCCTGTCCCATCGTCCGTTGATGCATCTGCTCCGCAGCAAAATGGCCCATATCCTATACCCTAATCGAACATACCATTTCCCTTCCACCTTTCTCTTTCCTCTCCTCTCCCGTCTCTATCAGTTGCAGAGCAACTCATCCCCCATTCCCCGACCATCTTCTGCAACACCACCTCCGACACCACCATCTCCTTCCTCCGGGACAGAGCCGCAACAACCACCCCCTATTTCCGCCATACCTAAGTTGTGGTTATCTCTAAACTAGCTTCTCATTACCCTAGAAGCTAGGTTAGAGATAAACAAGGCTAGGGTTTCTCGTACATCAAGTCAATCGACACAAGGAAGGCTAGAAGAGACGATTTGACAAGAGGAGAACGATTCGAGTATGGGTGAGAGATGTTTTGCAATTTCTTTTCTATTTTATTACTAATTAGGGTTTGGAAATTATTGGACTTGCATGTATAAATAGAGGAGTAGAGAGTGAAATTAGTTACGCTGGATTAGCCAGGTACTACCAATAAATTGTATTTTGTGTTCTAGTTTGGTGCTAGGGTTTCAATGAAACCCTAAATTCACTTTGTGATGTTAACTCGTGCTGAACTATTCTTGTATGCTTAAAGATTAAAGTAATTTCAATCCTAGCATCTAACATTCTTTCTCACAATGCATACCAACGCCATGGATGCATCAGAGTTAGGTTATACTTATGTTTAGTATGCCGTGACTCATTCCTTAGAGTTATAGGCTAATTCCTTTGCTTAGTTATACTTAATTAGATAACTAATACTGGGTTAGCACCTTAGCTGTGTATTGAAGTTTTACATGGAGAAACCCCTTAGATAGGTGGTGGGTTTGACATCCCGCCCTTATCACCACAAAAGCAAGAATGCCTCAACTCAGTGAGCACACAAGAGGAGTTAGAGGTGAATTTGAATACCTTAGCAACCCCTTGTCACTGTTTTTACCTTAGTTTAGGATCACAACTAAAAATCAGCCGTTTCGGCAACAAAAATATATGCTGTCACATTGTCACTTAGAACTCAGTTGAAGCAGCCTTAGATCAATATCAGAGCAACCACAAGTCCTTGTGGGATCGACTCCACTTGCCGCTAGCCTCCGATGGACGCCGTGCACTTGGGATTATAACATGTAGGTCATAAATTTATACACCTTTCGAGGCCTACCACATCTTTTAATGTGGTTGTGATGAAAACAGGGAATTAACGGGTTATACTTGCGATCAAGATATCCTTGGACTTTTAAGTAAATAAGAGATTAAAATACCAATTCTAATCATTGATGAAAATACATGTTTTGAATGATACTATCCTGTGACCAATATCTTCTCCTTATTGATTACTCCAATTATTTATTTTGCTTTCAATTACTTTTATTTCTTAGATAAAACAAACATCCCCCTTGGTTACTTTAGAAACTGAAATTTTATAACAACGAAAGCCTTCTCATGGATACGAACTCTTTCTTATCGCATACTATATTTATATCTAGTTGATTGAGAAAGTGAAATTATATTTGACGGATTGACAACCGACCAAATTTTGGCGCCGCTGCCGGGGAGGCATACGGCTTGTTATTGAGTTTTTTGTTTTTTTTTTACAATTTCTGCTTTTATCTTTGCTTTTCGGTTCTTGTCTTGTTTCTCACTTGTTTGGGAGAATTGTTTCAGCACCTAATCCCCGGCTTCTAAAAATTGGAATTATCCAAGGTGCGGGATAGCTACTCAAGAGGCACAATACTCCAACCAAGTCAAGACGCAAATGTAAAATCTAGAGAAAGGTGGAAGGAGAAGTACAAATAGAAGGAGAACAAGAGGTTCCAATGGGTAGACGAACCACACGTGGAGGAAGAAGAAGCAATGGGTGATGCAAATCGCTCACTCAATGACTTGGCTTCTCATAGGCTTGATAACAACGTGGGTGTATTCAAACGAACTCTACTTTTGAGATAAAGCCGGGGTTGCTTAGAGAATTACCAAAATTCCATGGCATGGTGAATGAAGACCCAAACAAATATCTTTTGGACTTCCACAACATTGTCACGGCTATGCTTCCAAATAATGTTGAGGCGGATGGTGCAATGTTGAAAGTTTTCCGTTTCTCTTTAATGGATAGTGCTAAGGATTGGTTGTACTATTTACCTCCCTAAGTGTCATAACATGGAATGGGTTGAAGAAACTCTTTTTAGAGAGATATTTTCCGCATCCAAGGCTACTCAAATTCGCAAGGAGATTTGTGGGATGAAGCAAAATGTGGGAGAATCCTTATATGAATGTTGGGAACGATACAAGAGATTGGTGGCAAGCTGCCCTCACCACCAATCAGTGACGCTATGATCATCCAATACTTCTATGAAGGACTCCAATCAAGTGATAGGAATCTTATTGACGCTGCGGGTGGTGGTTCACTAGTTAGCAAAACGGGTGGCACAAGCTAGAGAGTTAATTGAAAATATGGCAAATAACTCCCAACAATTCTTGAGCCGTGGTTCAGATGTGATTCTAAGAAGGGTGAATGAAGTGAGCGAGGTGGAGGAACTTCGTCAACAAATGGGCAACATGACAGCAATGTTGCAACAAGTTGCATCCGCGGTTATACCAAGTTCTCCTCAATCTTATGAAGACGAGCAAGCTAATGCGATCTTTCCAAATCAACCAAGACGGTATGATCCCTACTCCAACACTTACAATCCGGGATGGAGAGATCACCCCAATTTTAGCTATGCCAACAAGCAAGGTGCAATTTAACAACCTACTTTTAACTGTCCGAGGGATTTCAAATCCACAACAACAACAAGTTCAGCAACCGCAAGCACAACAATCAATGCAAAATCAAGGTTCTGATATTGATTCAAAGATTCAAACAATGATGCAAGGTATTTCTACCATGTTCAAAGAAAGACAACAAGAAACTAAGAGTGCTATTAAGGAGTTGCAAACACAAATGGGCTCCATGGCTATTGAGTTGAACCAATTGAAGGCACAAAATAGTGGGAAACTCCCTTCTCAACCTATCAACCCAAAAGAGGGTGTCAATGCTATTACGTTGAGAAGTGGTACACAACTTGTGCAACCCGAGGTTACTGATTCTAAAAAGGTGGACACACCAAAGGAACCCGTGTTGGAGGAGAATAATGAGGATTCTCCCCAAACTTCCGAGGTACTATTCCTAACTCTAAAACTCCGGTTTTCTACTTATGTTCCTCCTTTACCTTTTCCTCGCAGATTTGCAAGTTCTAAGAAGGCGGAACTAGAAAGGAGATTTTAGACGTTCTAAAGAAGATCCATGTGAACATACCACTCATTGATGCTATCAAGCAAGTTCCAAAGTATGCAAAGGTGTTGAAGGACTTGTGTACCAACAAACAAAGGATCAAAGGTAATGAAGTGCTTAGTGTGGGGGAGAATGCCTCAAGCAATCTTACAACACAAACTCCCACTTAAGTGAAAGGATCCTAGTAGTTTTGACATTCCTGTCACAATTGGTAACACAACATTTAACAAAGCTATGTTGGATTTAGGTGCATCCGTTAATGTTATTCCTGCGCCAATGTATAATTCACTTGATCTTGGTCCTCTTAAAAAGGATGAAATTGTATTGCAATTAGCCGATCGCTTCTAATGTCTACCCAATGGGTATTGTTGAGGATGTTCTTGTGCAGGTTAATCAACTTGTATTTCCAGCTGACTTTTTGTGTGTTAGAGATGGATGAAGGTTCACCGGACTCGTCTCTTCCATTTCTACTTGGGCGTCCCTTCATGAAAACTAAAACCATAATTGATGTGGACAAGGGAACGCTGACCATGGAGTTTGATGGAGAAACAATACGTTTCAACATTTTCGAGACGATGAGATATCCTAGTGATGTCCACTCTTGTTTCTCCATTGATGTTATGGATACATTGGCACAACAAATGTTTGAATTAAACGGTGATGATGCTTTGGAAACCGTGTTAACTACATCCATGGATAATGGTGTAGAGTGTGGTAATGAAGTCAAGGAAGCCTTTGGTGATCTTAATTCACTACAAGGATGCCCTAAACTCATAATATCTCTTTTTATTTCTTTACCATGCAAAGATGAAAAGCTTGTACCTTCAATTGTTAAATCTCCAAAGTTAGAATTGAAACCTCTTCCACCACCTAAAGTACTTGTACTTGGGTGATAATGAAGAGTTACGGTGATTGTTTCTAATGAGCTTAATGATTTACAGGAGCAAAAACTTCTAAGGGTGCTAAGGAAGTACAAGACGGCCATAGGATGGACAATCGCCGATATCAAGGGTATAAGCCCCCGCCGTTTGTATGCACAAAATTCGTTTGGAGGATGATGCAAAGCCTACTAGGGAAGCACAACGTCGTTTGAATCCTCCCATGATGGAAGTTGTGAAAAAGGAGATACTCAAGCTTTTGGAAGTGGGTGTTATCTACCCCCCATATCCGATAGCAAGTGGGTAAGCCCGGTACAAGTAGTACCAAAGAAATCAGGTGTGACAGTGGTGGGGAATGATAAGAACGAGCTTGTCCCAACTCATGCAAACCGTTGGAGGGTCTGTATTGATTATAGAAAAATGAATGCCACCACTAGGAAGGATCATTTTCCATTACCTTTTATTGATCAAATGCTTGAACGTTTAGCTGACACTCTTTATTATTGCTTTCTTGATAGCTATTCAGGTTATAATCGTATGTGATAGCGCCGGAGGACCAAGAGAAAACCACTTTCACTTGTCCTTTCGTACTTTTGCTTATAGAAGGATGCCTTTTTGGCCTATGCAATTCTCCAGCTACTTTTCAAAGGTGTATGGTAAGTATCTTTTCGAATATGTTGAAAACATAATCGAAGTGTTCATGGACGACTTTAGTGTCTTTGGTTATTCATTTGACCTTTGCTTGAACAATTTGTCTCTAATCCTCGAACGATGTGTTGAAACAAATCTTGTGCAATTGGGAGAAGTGCCATTTCATGGTAACTCATGGCATAGTTTTAGGCCATATAATATCTTCTAAAGGCTTGAAGTCGATAAATCTAAGATAGACCTTATTCGTGCTCTAACCCCTCCCACTACTTGGTGAGGGAGATACGCTCTTTTCTTGGTCATGCAGGTTTCTATCGTAGATTCATCAAGGACTTTTCCAAGATAGCATCACCACTTTGTAACTTATTGCAAAAGGATGTGTTTTTAACTTTGATGAAAAATGTATGGCGGCATTCAATCGTTTGAAAGAACTTTTGATTTCAGCCCTATCATTAAACCACCGGATTGAGTAAGCCTATTGAGCTCATGTGTGATGCAAGTGACTATGCGGTTGGTGCGGTGCTTGGGCAACGTGTGGGGAAGCTTCCTCATGCTATCTATTATGCTTCTAGAACGTTAAATGAGGCCCAACAAAACTACACAACCACTGAAAAAGAGTTATTAGCCATTGTTTTTGCTTTAGAAAAGTTTCGCCTCTTTCTAATTGGTACAAAAGTTGTTGTCTTTTCTGATCATGCGCTTAAGTACTTGCTTAAAAGAAAGAGGCGAAACCAGGCTCATACGGTGGATTTTACTCTTGCAAGAGTTTGATATTGAAATCAAAGACAAGAAAGGAATTGAGAACACCGTTGTGGATCACTTGAGCCGACTTGTCGTGGACAAGGAGATTATCCTGCTATGTGAGAGTTTCCTGATGAGCAACTATTCTCAATTGCCTATGGAGAACCATGGTATGCCGATATTGTTAATTACTTAGTTTCTAAACAAACCCAAAGAACTTGTCTCTTAGAGGACAAACTTAAGAGGTTAGGGAACCAATACATATGGGATGATCCGTACTTATGGAAACATGGTAGTGACCAAGTAATACGAAGGTGCTTCCCGAATCAATTTAATTCTATCTTGTCTTTTGTCACTCTATGCTTGCAGAGACAGGAAATTTTGGAGTAAGAGAACCGCTCACAAGGTACTTGAAAGTGGTTTTTATTGGCCAACTTTGTTTAAGGATGCACATATATTTTGTACAACTTGTGATAGGTGTCAAAGAACCTAAGAATCTAGGTGCCCGAAATCAAATGCCACAAACTTTTATTCAATTTATTGAAGTTTTTGATGTGTAGGGTATTGATTTTATGGGGCCTTTTGTCAACTCCTATGGGAATTTTTATATCTTACTTGCGGTTGATTATGTCTCGAAATGGGTGGAAGCTAAATCCACCCCAACTAATGATTCTAAAGTGGTTTACTCATTTTTTGCAAGCTCATGTTTGCAAGGTTTGGAATTCCAAGAGCCATAATTGGCAATGGGGGTTCTCACTTCAAAAACAGGATTTTACAAAGCTTGTTGACGAAGTACAATGTGTCGTATAAGATTGCAACACCTTATCATCCCCAAACCAATGGACAAGCCGAGGTGTCTAACCGGGAGGTGAAATCCATTCTAGAAAAGGCTAGTGAACCCAACAAGGAAGGATTGGAGCATGCGACTTAATGATGCTTTGTGGGCGTATAGAACCGCATATAAAACACCTATTGGAATGTCTCCTTTTAGGGCTTGTGTATGGTAAACCTTGTCACTTACCCGTGGAAATTGAGCATAAGGTGTTTTGGGCTATTAAGCAATGCAACATGGAGATGGATGGAGCTGGAAAGCAAAGGAAGTTACAACTCCAAGAGCTAGAGGAGCTTCGTAATGATGCATTTGAAAGCTCACGGATTTACAAAGAAAAGACGAAAGCATTTCATGATAACATGATTTCTAGAAAACAATTTTGCATTGGGCAGAAAGTGCTTTTGTTTAATTCTTGCTTGCATTTATTTCCTAGTAAATTAAGGTCACGATGGATCTGACCTTTTATTGTTACTAATGTGTTTTCTCATGGTGCAAGTGGAAATTGTAGATAGCTACTGGGAAAGAACTTAAAGTTAATGGGCACCGGTTGAAACCATATTATGAGAATTTCACTTCCGAAGTGGTGTAAGGAGTTAACTTTGTGGATGTACTCCCTCTGGAGGAGTCATAGAAAGCAAGGAGATAGTCGGGCTGACGACTTTAAACCAAGCGCTAATTGGGAGGCAACCCAAAGGATGAGTATTTCTTGTCTTGTATTTATTTCTTGTCTTGTTTTTTTTTTCTTTTGTCTTGTGATTTCTTGTTAGGATTTCCCACCTTGACTTACTTTGGACGATTCAATTACATTGAGGACAATGTAAAGTTTAAGTGTGGGGAGTGGTTAAGCATTTGCGTTGTAAATTTTTGCAAATTTTTCAACTTTTGTGAAAACTAGTGAATAAGAAAACTCCAACTTATGGTTAGTTTAGAGTCACATAGTATACATGTCGCTAAGATTACATCGAGAATCTCATAATAGTGACCGAACTTAGAGATGACAGAGAACATGATCGGGTTCTTAATTGTATGAGAGTTAAAGTTGGATTTAACCATGCCGGTGGCAAATAAGGTGCTGATCAAATTCTGTGACAGGGAGTAGTGGTCCCCTATAGTGGAGACTACCCAAGTTACATAATGTGAGGCACCAACCTTCAATTTTTCAACCCGTCTAAATTTGTGCTTTTTGAGTGTGTGTCACCGTACGTAAATTCCGGGAAGAATGGTGAGTTGTCCAACTTCCCACCATAGAAGCACTATTTTGATCTCTTGAGTGCTATTTTTATCAACCATGATGGTGACATCGAATTGCTAACATACATACCACTTGTAATCTTGTTCGCAGTTAGCACCATCCACCTTATCTCTCTACACCAACAGTCCATGTAAACACCATCATCATCAACAAGAGGAGAATCACAAATTTGAAGGAAAGTTGAACACGTTCGAGGTTTACAAGCAACGGTACAGACCGAGCAGATTTCGATTCAAGTATAACAACAAAACAAGGAGCAGCATTTTATAAGTTGAAGACTAGTGTTCAAGAGTGAAAATTATCAAGGATGAGAGTTCGAGAAGTTATGATATCAAGACATATAAGTTGTGAAGAATCAAGCGGTAAAGTACTTACACCATGGCATTGTACCTTACATTTTTATTTTATTTTGTATTTATTTTTCTCTTGTCTCAAAAAAAAAAAAAAAAAGACAAGAGAAAATTTTTAGGTTTGTTAATAGTTTTATTATTTTGTTTTATTTTTATTTTGTATTTGTTTTATTTCTTATTTCAAAAAAAAAAATTATTAAAAAAAAAAAAAAAAAAAAAAAAAAAAAAAAAAAAAAAAAAAAAATTTAAATTTTGGGTTTGTATAGTTTGTTTTTAGTTTTGTGTTCTTTCAATAAAGCCAATGGAAAGAAGGAATATCTATAAACTAAGTTTCGGTGACAAGGAATTAGAGTAAAGAATCATATTGTCAAGATTCTACGAAGTTCAAGAGTTATCATCAAGAGTTGAAGACCGAAGACGAAGATGAAGACACCGATAAAAGACCGAAGACGTTTCTATGGATGTTGTGGGAGGGTGGTGCTAGCCGCACGAATCAGATCGAGGTAAGTAAGCATATTCCCACCTTCGTTAAATGGTTGATTTCCTTTCAAGAGATCGTCAAAAAATGGGTTTTCAAAAATATATAAAAGATGTGGGTTTTCAAAAACATTTGGAGGGTTTTGCCTTCCTACCATTCAACGTGTCTCGGATTCTCTCTTCATTCCAACCAGAACATGTGTGACCATAAAAGCCGCTTTATTATTGAGAGCAATATCATAAAACCCTTTCTTAGAGGCGTAGTCGAGACTTTTGATCACTCCGAACCCGAATTTATGTCGAGAAGGGATGGTTATTTCTCTCTCAACTTTTAAGAATGAGATTGTGTTCATTTATGTGTCTAACTTCTTATGACCGATGTGCGAATCTCTATGTCTTCTTGGCACGTTGCTGGATGCTATCATTACGGAGAACTAGTAGTTGGAAATTTAGGTTTTGTGGGTATATCTCTAGTAAACCCTCACGAGACTATAACTCGTCCACTAGGGACACCCAGGGGTTTAAAGGCTTGTTATTTATGCTAAAAGTGACCGTAGCCTGGACGACACGGGAGTTGTATGTATTCTTTAGAATAAGTTTTGTTTTGTTTGATTTGCTCGAGGACTAGCAAAGTCTAAGTGTGTGGGGAATCTGATAGGTGTAGAATACACCGTATTTACTATCTAGAGTTTACGCTTTTCTTTTATTTTTGAATTATGTACTTTACGCGTGCTTTTAAGTTTTATAGGTGCAATGGAGTCACCCGAGAACAAAAGAGAAGAAATCACCCATTTAAAGCTAAAAGAGCGAAAAAGATCAATTCACAAAGTAGCTAATCTAGTTACGGTTGAGCAAAGAGGTGAATAGGCAGCCGGTTCCATGAAACTGACAAGCCATGCAAGAACTAGGAGTCCCTTTTCCTATTTCTCGGGGTGCCTAGAGTCACTTCCCGGGTAACCCTCATCTCTGGCAAACACCCGGATGGCTGTATCATCTTCAGTTCCTATAGAAGACCTAGGTTTCAGAGGAAAATGATTTTTCTCATCATTTGCCTCTATCTCATTCTTTGCCTGTAAGAATGGCTGCACAACGGCCATGGATTCGAGTCACGTAGAACAAGGGAGAAGTTTTGGCTGATATGAATCGAGAAGATGAAGTCGATGCGGCGGCTTCATTGATGTTCAGGGAGGAGATTCAATGAATATGGAAGGAAGAGGTTTCAAGGGTTCGAGTCTGTTTAGGAGAGATCGAGAAGAAGCTATTGCCGCCGAGAAAATCAGATCGAAGGAGCAGAATGGGTTTTGTCCATGAAGATCATTCGAGATGAATAATCAAAAAAAGGTGGTCTATGAGTCGAGTTTATGCCATCTAAGATTTGTTTAGATTCTGGGAAGAGCAAGGAAGAAATTGATAAGGGTTTGAGATTGAAATGGCAGGATTGGTGTTGGTGTCATCGATTGCAACAACATTTTGAACTTCAGGTGGAATTGAAACCGAAATGGAGTTTGGATCGATTATGATTGAGCTTGAACCGGTACTTGAAGGTGAAGCTATGAGATGTGAGTTAGTGGTGATATATGGCATTACATGGAAACATTGGATCTGTTAGGTCAAGTTGGAATTGCTGCTGGAGGAGGTAATGGAGAATTGGAGATGGAATTATGAGATGATGGTTCTGAGATGGTATTGCAGCTCAAAGATAAAGCTCATTGCAGGGAAGCAGGAGGTGATGGTGATTGTGTATGCTGGCAGGTGATAGAGTTGCAGGTTTTGGAAGTTAAGCCTAGATGAATGTTAGGTGTTGTTGCTTATGAAGAGCTGATGGGATTCAGAGGTAGCAATGGCCAGGGATGTTGCAATTGGCTAAGCAAGGAACTTGAAGGCTGAGTCTTTGTGGTTTTTGTTGCTCAAGGTTGCAGGTTTTTTGTGTTATAGTCAATGAACATCTAGTGAAGTTTCAAGACTATTCTGAGCCAGGGAAGAAATGATATTGAGTCTGCTGTGGCTGCTGTGTCATGGTAGCTAGTATTGAGCTGGAAATGATGGCAGTTATGGCTCAAGGTTTTGGTGGCTGCTGTCAACTGAGATGGTGTTAGCTGTGAGATGGCTCAGGTGGTGAGACTGAAAGGCCGTAGCGAGCAGGAATCACGAGTTGAAGAAGTCCAAGGATGAGAAGATGCAGGTTAGCTGAGGTTATTGAGCTGCTACTGCAATTAGTTGTGGAGCTGGATGGGAATTGCCAGTGCAGAGCTGTAGGTTTGTGGTGCTTTGTAGAGGGGTGAGAAGAAATGAAGTTGCAGTCAAGAAGACAAGCCTTTGGTGTGCTGAATTCTGGTGCTAGGGACTTAAGATTTGAGGCAATGATGAGGCCTGTGTTGGTTGGCTTGACATGGTTGAAAGGGTGATGCCAGGATGAACTAGTTCTGGTAAAAGGCTGTTGTGCTGTGACAGTGAGAGCTGAAACTCAGATGGTAACAAGTTGTGTTGATGGATTTAGGAGCAGCTGTAATGGGAGGTTGTGCTGTAAAATAAGTGCAGTGGATATTGAAAGCCTGGGAGAATGTTGCTGTTACAGGGTACTTTGGCAGCTGTGTAGTTTGGATGGTTGGGAACTTAAGAATGCACAGCCAAAATGGCTGGCTAAGGAGATGGTGATGCACAAGGATTGTGCAGCACAGATTAGACCTGCAATGGCTCATGCCAAGCTCAGTCAGACCAGACTACATCTGACTACACTCTGACTCACATCCTGACTCACACAACTCGGTCTGACTTGAGTTGACTCGACCGATTCGCTTTGACTCGGTTGGCTCGACCTAGTTGACTCGCTGAACCGGTGACCGGGCGGACTTTGCCGGTCACCTGAGATGTTTTCCGGTGACATTTCCGGCCAAGTTCCGGCGACCACTTTTGGGACATATTTTCTACATGGGTTTCTCTCTCTTATGGGCTTGGTGGATTTTCATCTAATGGACTTTGAAGACTAGACCTAATTTTAGAAGTTGGAGAAAAGCTATAAAAGGGAAAGTCTTCTACAACCTATGATATATCTTATTTTTCTGGGAATTTTGGGAGAGCCGTTTTGTTTACGCTTCTTGGGTTTGCTTTTGTTCATCTTCTTCTTCTTTTCAATTAATATTATTATGATGAACTCCATAGCTATGAGTAGCTAAACATATTATTGGTTATGGGATAAAAGTTGATTTCTCAACATGTTTTTGAATCTATGTATTAGTTTTGTCTCAGTAATTTATTGTTTGTGATTCACAATTAATTATAAGATTTGAATACTTGTTAGGTTGAGTCCGGAATCAATCCGATTTGCGTTCATCTCTAGAGCTATATTAGGGTTTTCAATACTAAAAAGTTGTTTATCCCTGATTCTAAGTAGCATAATTGTGGGTAGTGCTTGTAGTGATATATCCTACTAGTCACAAGTGAATTATAACTTTTGTTAAAACGTTTAGTGCTTTTACACATTCGTTTGCATTGATTAGTCTTATTCCATAGAACTTATTGCTTTTAGGGAGTTAAACTTAATTGTGCTTTTACACTTTAGGGTTGCTTTCTAGGAAGAATTCACATATGCATCTTTTAATGTGGTTGTGATGAAAACAGGGAATTAACGGGTTATACTTGCGATCAAGATATCCTAGGACTTTTAGTAAATAAGAGATTAAAATACCAATTCTAATCATTGATGAAAATACATGTTTGTGAATGATACTATCCCGTGACCAAAATCTTCTCCTTATTGATTACTCCAATTATTTATTTTGCTTTCAATTACTTTTATTTCTTAGATAAAACAAACATCCCCCCTTGGTTACTTTAGAAACTGAAATTTTATAACAACGAAAGCCTCTCTGTGGATACGAACTCTTTCTTATCGCATACTATATTTATATCTAGTTGATTGAGAAAGTGAAATTATATTTGACGGATTGACTACCGATCAACAGGCGCAATAAAAGTGGATTTTGCATTTTATTTGGGATAAACCCCGTTACTTGGAGTTCTAAAAATCAAGGAACTGTTTCCAGATATTCCACTAAAGCAGAATACAAATCTCTTTCACAAACAACTGTTGAAGTACTGGGGTGTGTCAACTACTTAAGGATTCCAATAATTCCAACTATTGGTGGTGACAACATTGAGTCCATTTCTCTAGCCATTAATCCAGTAAACCACAGTTGCATGAAGATGTAGCTGTTGATTTCCACTTCATCGGAGAGTTGGTTAACTCAAAGATAATCAAACTATACTACATCTCTAGTAGTTCACAAGTTGCAGATATATTCACCAAATGGATCACTTCATGATAAGTGTTTTATTCACATGATTTGAGTGTTAATTTCATACTTGTTTTAGTTAGATTTCTTGCATTTTATCCTTGTATTACTCTTGTTTTATATCTTATTTGTTTACTCAGGTAAATCATCTGAAGTCAATTGAATCGGGGTTGAAAGAGATAAGAAGGGGAAAGGACCGAGTTGCAGAAATATTTACGGTTGGGAAATCATATCAACCCAACCGTATATGAGCCAGGTTCGCGAGAGTTATCAAAGTTAGAGTTACGGCGAGGAAAGCAGTCGTATGCAAATCCAGGGACACTTATGGTTTGGAAAGCATTCTAAACTCAACCGTAAATGAGAATGAATAAATATGAAGGATTTGAACACACCATCTTGTGGAGGACGACGATACGAAGGGAATGCAGAAAAAAAAAGAGCTTAATCGGACGTCGGATGAAGAAGTTATGGCTAAAATGGTGAAGGAAGACAAAGGAGAAGATTCTGAAGCACCTCCCAACCGTAGGTAAACTCAGTAAGACTTACGGTTGGGAAACCCAACTGTAGGAAATGTTTTAAAAACCGGACCGGGCGTCGAACCAGTAAAGTTACTGGATCAGGGTCAAATGGGTCAACCAGTGGTTCAACCGGGGATCACCAGTTCAAATATATATGTAAAAAATTAACACTGATCTTATCTAAACAAGTTTGAACTCAATTGAAATTCTTATCGATACTATTAAGTAAATATTATATAGGATGAAAATAGTTAGTAATTTATTAAATAATATAAGGACGTTAAAGTAAAATAACAACCCTATTTCTTATTCCCAACGCAATTACCTCTACTATCTTTTATTACTACTTTGTTATTCACCCTCTCTCTTAAATACACCATCGTTTATGGATTTGAAGCATAAAGAAAGCAAACAAGCATTCGTATACAAAACCATAATTTCCAATTTTATGGATCTGATTGTACATAAGCAATGGATCTGATACAAAATGGATGTGATACAACATTTTTTTGATTTCCTAAGATACTTACTCGGCCGCTCCGCCTGTATACTTTCCTTCCTCCTCTCTATCTTTTGTTATTCTCTTGTTTTATGTTTGTTTGTGTAGTAAAAGCTCAATCGTTTCTCTATGATATATACAAGTAGCAATAGTCTACAAGCTCAATGTTTTAACTCAAGTTCTCATGGATTATGAGTATTGCTTTATTAATTAGGATGAGAATTGATCCATATGCAAATATGAGCTATTTTTCCAAACACTGTTAACAATTGAAGGAGAAAAAACAAACTTGGATTGAAAAGCTACGGTGAACCCGAAAAAAACACCCAACTTGGTCGGTTGGTTTTGCAGTTGATCGCCCGGTTCACTGGGTTTTATTGCTGATTAGTGGAAGGAGGTTGACCGGGCCCTTTTTTTCCTCTTGCGGTTCCCGGTCGAATCAGTCCGGTCCAGTCCCGGGTTTTAAAACATTGACCGTAGGTAAAGTCATGGGAACTTACGGTTGGGAAACCCAACCTTAGACAATTCGAGCTGAGCGAATTTTAGACTTCTAAAACATCTAAAACTTGGTCCCGGAAGGATTCTAAACCTTAGATATCGTGAGCACTATATAAGAAGACCCTCAATACAATCTTGAGGCTATATTACACCTTAGGGAACTCAATTATACCTCCTATATTACATCTTCTACATCAAAACCTAGAGTTTACCCCTTTAGGGGGAACCCATTATCTTTTGTAATCATGTGTAGCTAAACCTTTGTTGATTAAAGATGAATTCAATGTTCTAAGCGTGAATCTTTATTATATAAATCTAATCGGAGTTTTAATCACATCATCGTTTATTTTCACTATGATTAGGGTTTATGATTGATTAATTAGATTGTTTGGAGTGCATGCTAGATTAATTTGATGATCATTCTATTGCTAGTAAAGGGTTAGGATATCCGTGTAATTGTTGAATAATCCTTACACAAGTAGAGAACGTGAGACCTCGCAGAGGGATTATGTGGAGCAATCATGTGTGAACATAACACTAATAAGTGTACCTTGCGCTAAGAGTCTAACTGCTAGGATCAACCTTAGTTCACATAACTTAAAGCTTTCAGGGTTACACCTTGAGTGCGCTACTACTTGGTGGTTCGGTTGGATAAAACTTGATATGCGAGTGCTTCGGTATCGGGTTACACAAGGAACTTTGGGGCTACCACTACTCTAGCTGCTTTCCTACGGTTGGTGATGAATGGTTCTAACGAAAATAGATAAGTATACTATTGAGTCAACGTTTGGTAACGACGAAGGACTCCTTGGTCATCTCTTTCACCTTTATTCTCTTTTTATTCTTTTACTTTAATTAAACAAACCCCCCTTTTTAATTTATTTTGCTGATTCAAATAACCTATCAATTACACAGCTCTCTGTGGGAACGATCCTTACTACCGATATATTACTAGTTAATTAGTGGGAAATATCTTGATTAATTTGTTGTACTTACGACACACATCACTTCATCCAGATTTAATTTCCTGCTGTTTGTGGGTGAAAATGGTTTCTGCTAATTTGGGTAATTTCGGTATGTGGGTGAGAAACGAATTTAAACCCTAAACAATGTACTGCAAGGGAGTACTTTAGATTCGAGAGATCAATCTGTACAAGTCCGGCCTAAACCAAGAAATGGCCGTTCCAGACTTGCTTCGGTCACAAAGTGGAGGAGAATGGGTTGGTTTTGGGGAGGGAAGCAAGAAAAGTGATGAGACCAGAATAGTTGATTCTGGAAGAATAGTTGTGTTACGACTTGTATCAGAAAGTGGGAAGCTAACAGATGGGAAAGCTAGCAAACGTTTTCTGAGTGTTGTATCCTCCTCTGAACTTGTTTTTCGATGGAAATAAGTAAGACCTATTTATACAAGTCGAAGTGAAACGTACTCTGATCTCATTAAGGAATGGAAAAATGGGTTAGTAAATGGGAGGAGGTGGTAACGTTAATGCATTGAATTGATGTTCCATAAAACCGTTAACGCATGGAATTGATGTTCCATAAAAAGAACGTTTCACCATTAACTCCCCGTATTTACTAACCGCCTCATCCTTATGACACTTCCTTATGATGGGCGTAGTTAATACGCCGCCTTATTGTAAATACGCCAAACCAATACCCAAAGAGGATCCCCCGATTTGTGATATGCGTTGATGTCTCGAATGTTTTTGTGGAAAACATGTAGCATATTGTTGTTGCCTGGCAAGTCGTGCTTGGGAGACTTGCTAGCTTGGTGACCTCCGATGGTCGATCTTTTGCATCTTAAGACGAGAGGTAGCCGTTGATCGCTGTACGCTTTCATTTTGGTGGACGTATAGGGAAGGCCAGCATGTGGCGCGGCAAGGTTGGCATGCCGTTGGCATGGCATGCCTTGGCGTGGCCAACTAGGGTTGTGGGTCAAAGGTTACCATGTGTTGTCTGGTAACCTTGGACGGCTAGGATTTGCTCCTGGGATTGAAGGGCGACCGTTGATTGTCGCACACCTTCGTTTTGGTAGCCGTGTAGGGAAGGCCAGCATGGTGGCGCGGCTAGGTTGGCATGCCGTTGGCATGGCATGGTTTGGCGTGGTCAAAATTAGGTTTTTTGGGCCAAGGTTACCATGCGTTGTCTGGTAACCTTAGATGTCTAGGATTTGCTCCTGGGATTGAAGGGCGACCGTCGATTGTCGCACGCCTTCGTTTTGGTAGCCGTGTAGGGAAACATGGTGGCGCGTCTAGGTTGGCATGCCGTTGGCATGGCATGGTTTGGCGTGGCCAAACTTAGGTTTTCGGGCCAAAGGTTACCATGCGTTGTCTGGTAACCTTGGATGGCGGGGATTTGCTCTTGGGATTGAAGGGGGACCGTTGATCGTAGCAAGCCTTCGTTTTTGGTAGCCGCGTAGGGCAGGCCAGCATGGTGGCACGACTAGGTTGGCATGCCGGTGGCATGGCATGGTTTGGCGTGGCCAAACTTAGGTTTTCGGGCCAAAGGTTACCATGCGTCGTCTGGTAACCTTGGATGGCTAGGATTTGCTCCTGGAATTGAAGGGGAACCTTTGATCGTCGCACGTCTTCGTTTTTGGAAGCCGTGTAGGAAAGGCCAGCATGGTGGCACGACTAGGTTGGCATGTCGTTGGCATGGCATGGTTTGGCGTGGCCAAACTTAGGTTTTCGGGCCAAAGGTTACCATGCGTCGTCTGGTAACCTTGGATGGCTAGGATTTGCTCCCCGGGATTGAAGGGGACCACTGATCGTCGCACGCCTTTTTTTTTGGTAGCCACGCAGGGAAGGCCAGCATGGTGGCGCGGCTAGGTGCGATTGGCATGGTGGAGCCAAGGGCTTAGCATGCCGTTGGCACGTGGTGCGGCTAGTATGGCTAGGGCCAAGGTAAGGTGCGGTTTGGCTTGGAATGGTGGTACCAAGGGTTTGGCATGCCGTTGGCACATGGCGCGGCTAGAATGGCTAGGGCCAAGGCAAGGTATGCCATGGGCGCATGGTGCGGCTAGCATGGCTAGGGCCAAGGCAAGGTGCGGTTTGGCTTGCATGGTTGGGCCAAGGGTTTGGCATGCCGTTGGCACATGACACGGCTAGCATGGCTAGGGCCAAGGCATGGTGCGGTTTGGCTTGGCATGTGGGGCCAAGGGTTTGGTAGGTGTGGCTGGCATGGTTTGCCATTGGCACAGGGGGGTGCGGCTAGCATGGTTGGCATGCCTTGGCGCGGTAGGTGTGGCTGGCATGGTTTGCCATTGGCACAGGGGTGCGGCTAGCATGGTTGGCATGCCTTGGCGCGGTAGGATATGGCTGGCATGATGAGCCATTGGCACAGGGGTGCGGCTAGCATGGTTGGCATGCTTTGACGCGGTAGGTGTGGCTGGCATGGTTTTCCATTGGCACAGGGGTGCGACTAGCATGGTTGGCATGCCTTGGCGCGGTAGGATGTGGCTGGCATGATGAGCCATTGGCACAGGGGTGCGGCTAGCATAGTTGGCATGCCTTGGCGCGGTGGGTGTGGCTGGCACGGTTTGCTATTGGCACATGTGGCGTGGGAATTAGGGTTTTGGCCCATCAAAACCCTAATTAGTAATTAATAAAAAAAAAGGTACCCTGGTAATTTTCTCGCAGACATTTTAAAGGGTTCAATAAATGCGTTTAAGTCCTGTGATGTCACCGTCATCGATTAGGGTTTACGACTTTACCCTAAGCTAAAACCACCATCAACATTAAGTCCCCTGCTTAGATCGGAACAGGGCGTTGTTGCGAGGTAAGCATAAGATGGTGACAAACAAGGACGAGAATCGAAACGTAAATCATGCAAGATGGTCAGGAAGATCCGTCTAACCTTTTTCGGGAAGTAAGGAGTGGTACTACAGGTCAGGCTGGAACGGAGCCGCTAGTGTAGATTTGTTGTGAAGGGAAGCTGCTAGCACCGGTTGGCTTGGACTTGGAGCTGTTAGCACTGGAACGGCTTGGAATGGGAGCCGCAGGTATCATGCGACTTGGAATGGAGCCGCGAGCGTTGGATTGGCTTGGAACAAGCCGTCAGCATTGGTCAACTTGGAATGGGAGCCGCTAGCGTAAATTTGGCGTGGGCGTTGATCTGTTGGCCTGGCATGGCGTGAGCGTTGGCTTCGGGAAGATAAAAACTTGCTTTAGTTTCGTGGGAAGGTGACGACTTTTTCGAGAGGTAAGGAGAGCTCATGATCCCCGTGTTTGGGAAGCCTTGCATAGATTCTATTTATGGTGTAGACTGTGAAGCGGTGAGATGAAGATCGTCGACTTAGTCTAGATATGCATCATCTTGGCTGGGTTAGGGAACATCATGACGCTGGCTCGGCGAGTTGTTGGTGTTGGCGCATTAGCATGAAAGGCGCGGATTGTTGCAAAACTGAACGTGGAGCGCTGACAAGACTGGCACTGGAAAGGAAAGCGCAGATGTCTTGGGGAGTGGCAAGGCTTGCTCTTGTGGGATCGATTGCCTTTCTTCATGCGCGGTTTTAACAATGAATTCTTTCCTTATCCACAAATCTGGAAGCGTTACACCCATAAGAGAGCGTTACTTCTCCTTTCCCCTTTTTAGGGTTGTACAATACATATATTGCTGGTGAAATTGTATCATCTTCCTCTTTCCAGTTGTTCGTTGGTGAAGGTAGGGTAAAGCTCGTTCCTCCTCCTGGTTTGGTACTGTGATGGAATCTCCTAGCAACGATCGTACCTCCTTTTCCCGAGAGATAAGTAGAATCCGCGATCCTTGCGCCTTGCAGCTTTGCGTAAATCCTGGTATGGTTATGCGTCTTCAGGGCTAGGCTTTTGGAACGCGAGACGGAGCTGCTAGCATAAACTTGGCATGAAAGGGACCCATTAGCACTGATTTGGCTTGGAATGGGCGTGGGCTGCTTGACAAAGCATTGCCCAAGCATGGAGTTGGCGAAACAAAGGTGCGGACTGTTTACACGGTGGTGGCTTGTCTTCGCGGGACCGATTTCCTTTCCTGTTTACTTAGCGAAAATAGGAAATCCTTTCCTTATCCAAATTCCGAGAGTGTTATGCTTTCGGATGGAAACTTTGCTGCCCGAGAGATTTCTGGGAAAAGTGCCTGAAGAAGCTCTGACAGAGGCGTTGTAAACTCACGCATCCGCTTTCCATGACCAGTTTTCCCTTTTTGTTGTTTTTCTATGTTCTATAGACGTCTTGGTGCTTTTGCAGACTTATTGTTATCTTCTTGGTATTCATGGCGAAGTTAGGGTTTCGCCAATTAGCATCCCGCTTTCGGTTTCACATCTTTGAATAAAACTTCTTATTTGAAAGACTTCAATCTTACATTAGAATATGTTGTTCGATCTTCCATTCCCTTCAGATCTCCTAAGTAATTGAATAAGGCACTTCTTGGACGTTTCGACTTTTACGGTCGTGACGTGATGGTTGATCGTGTCTTCCGAGCTTTGATGCGGTGAAAGGATTTCGTGTAGATCCCAAATCCCCAAGTATGGTTTACATATTTCCATCTTGTATGGTCATTGGGTTGACCATAATAAAGATATCACCATCGTGCGTTAAATTTGGTGATTTTGTTACTTCTTCCACGTGAAACTAAAACATGGAGGAGTACGGGTTACATTCATAGTGATTCTTTCTTTGCGGTGAGGCTCGGCGGTATCAAAAAATGAGCGGCAATAGTTCTTGGTAGCAGATGTAAACAGAAGAGACTATATTTTCGTGGAAACAAAGTAGGTTGGCTAGAATTGTGTGGGCATCCATGGAAGTAAAAGGAGGGGCTAGATGCGTAAGCGAGCAAACTGTCCATGGTCATGAGTTTTGGCGGGATGGATCAAAAGGTGGCCATGACTACGAAGATTGGCTGGTTGCGATCATGATCCTTAATATGGGGAGCGTGGTGGCACGACCCTTTGCAGGAAGGAGTGGTGTTGAAGAGAACGTTGAAGCGGAGCCGCTGCTAGAGAACGTTAAAGCGGAGCCACTTCTGGAGAGAATGTTGAAATGACGCCTTGCAACTCTCAGAGCTTTGACGGTTATCATGTTGAAGTCGGAGGCTGCGTAACGTTCTATCAAACTCGACATCCCTCAAGTGAACAGAGGTTAGGAGTCCCCAGTTTCATCTATCAATCTTGTTTTCCAGGAGAGGTTGGAGTTTGGGAACGGCTTCCCTAGCTGGAAATGATGCGTGTCGTACCACAACAAATTAATTAATACTTTACTACCTAATTAACAAGTAATATAGGGTAGTCAAGGTCGATCCCACGAGGAGCACGAGATTCTAGTTGTAAAAATTGTCACGAAAGGGGGGTGTAAAAAGCAAAAGAAAATAAACAAAGCAATTAAAAGATAAAGTTGAAAGCAATAAGAGAGACAAGATCAAGGAATCCTTCTTCGTTACGAAACAATGAATCAAGTTATGTTCTTTTCTACTTGTTATTAGTCACAGATTATCACCAACCGTAGGATAGAAGGTACGCTTAGCTAGCCCCAAAATCCCTAATTTCACTGAGTAACAGGCCGCTTAGTTATCGTATTCTATTCAAAAGAACCACCACGAGGTTCGCTTACAAGATGTAATTCCACGAATGCATTAAGATCTATGAATTTAGGTTTAGTAATAGTAGTTAAACTCGGTTAAACTTGGTTCACTTTCTAGCGTTGTTTCTACACACAATTGCTCCACGGAATCCCTCCGCAAGGTCTTGTGTTTTCTACTTGTGTAAAGTGTCGAGAACGATTACTTATTCCCTAACTTATACTAGATTTAGATTAAACTAACAAATCGATTTAGCATGCATTCTAAACAATCTATCAATCAATCATGAATGTCTTTAAGATCATTCCTATTAGTAAAAACAATCGAAAATCATGTGAAAAACCTCAAGATAGAATTGAAACAATACTCAAAACATATATTAAGAACTAGGAATTCATCCTCAATCAATAAAATTAGCTACTCATGTTAAAGAGTTCACACAAAGAATAAGAAAAGAATAGAATTGTGTGTGTAGAGATGTGTGTATAGAAGTGTGTAGAGAGGTTCTCTATTTATAGGCTTCAATATTCTCCAAATCTTCCAAGGAATAGAATCCTTTTTCTTTTGCAATTCAATTTCCAAATCCAAGCTTTTCTCTTCTTCCATCTTCTCTTTCCAAATTTGAGTCCAATTCTCCATCCAATTCCAAGCCCAAGTCTTCACACCCATGAGAAAAGTCCATAGAAAATTCTGGAATTTTTGGCTCGCCGGAAAACTGGGAATCCGGCCGGAATAGTCGTCGGAAAATATCTCAGGTGACCGGAAAAGTCAAACCGGTCACTGGTCAACGGGTCAAGTCGGTCGGGTCAACGCTGAGTCAACTCGGGTCAAGTCGGTCGAACGGGTCGGGCCAGAGCCGGGTGTGAGTCGGACGGGTCGGGTTCATGAATCAGTGAGTCGGGTCATTGTCGGCTATCAACTTTTGGTGAGCTAAGTTGCCCGGGCCTTGAGCATCTGCACGAGGCCATAATCGTGTTGCACAAAGATGGTGCATCGGTGCTCTTGGCCTACACATTCCTCTGCCATTTCCATTCAACGCCATTACGAGAACCGGCTCAACATTTCATCTCGGCTCCATCCATGTCATTTCCATTGCATGGCTGCCTTGGCTTCACCACCATGAGCCACTCATTCCACCACTGCATCACCACCATCTACTTCCATCAGCCAGCCTCACTCAGCAGCTGCAACTTGAAACCCATTCTTGACAATAACCAACACCACACAGCAACTCTGGCACTGCAGTCTCTAAGTTCCCCTGAACCATATCCTGCCATTCCATCAGTCACTCACTTCATGTCTCTGCCATCACCATGACCCAATAATGGCAAGACACTCAATTCGCCTGTAACAGCACCAACATTCCACACCAGCTCCATTGCACCTGCAATATTAACTCAACTTCACAAAGTCAGCTAAAAGCTTCATTTCCCCTGTAATTCCAACAACAAGCCATATGCAATCCATCTCAGTTCAAATCCTCAAACCAACTCCCAAATCAATTCGGTCTCGTCCACGACCAACACTAGCTGCCATTTCAGCTTCCATTTGCACAAACCACCAGAACCAGCCTTGCACAATCATGCTCATTTTCAGTTCCTGTTAAGAGTCCTAGCACATACATCTATTACCACAACCACCAAGCCCTGTAATAATGCAGCACCAACTCTCAGTCACAGCTGCCAGTTCTCTTAGCTTCAACCAACCTGGAGCGGCAACACTACATTCCACTCAGACCTGCACAACTCCAGTTTTAGAACCGCTTCTTGATTCCATTTCTGCATTGCACAAGCTCAACCCTTTTGCATTACAGACCCATTAACTCCATCTTTCCTTTCTGGGTCTCAACTAGCACCATGATACAGCCCTGCCAATGTTACCAACTCCATTCTACTTACAACTCAAATTCACAGAAACCCTTTCAATTACTTATTGTCTTTGTCATCACAGATTCATCCCCTTCTTTCACTCAAACAATTGCTGCTTTCATTTATGCAACAGAGCTCATTCTTCAAAAACTCATTCATTCCCTGAGAACCCATTCATTCAAATCCACCAGCTCAATCGATTTCAACACCTCAGACCACCACAAACCCATTTTACTTCAAATCTGTAGCAATCTCAGCTTCAATTGAATCAGCAACAACTCGTCTCAAGCCACATTCCGTCCTATAGAGACCACTAACATCATTTCCAGTGAACACCCAATTCAATTTCTCCAACATCAGGTTCATCTTCTCCCTGCACCAACAAACATCAACATTGCAAAACAGAACCCCTGCACCTTGGTTCACTGCAACGAATCTTCATTCTCAATCTCTACTACCACCACTGGAGACACATCTGCATCTTCAATTTCACCTTGAATCAACAGTTCCATCAATCCTCCCATTCGACTACATCAGAAACATCACAAACCCTAATCTCTCTCAGTTCTCCTCTGATTCATCTTCTTCCTTCATCTCTGTAATCAGCAGCAACTCTCTATCGATTAACAGCATCGAACCCTAATTTCTTCTGGGTTTCGATCTGCTCAGGTGTAGGAAACGAGTAATAGATGCAAATTGTGAGAAAGAGAGCTTCTTCTCGATTTAGGGTAGGATAGTGAAGTGGGTTTGGATCCGGTTTCGGGCCATGGATCCGGGTAAGGGTGTGGGTCTATGGGTCTAGGGTGTGGGTCAATGTGTTTAGGGTGTGGGTGGATTCAGACACCCACCATAAGTACACCCCAATTGTGCTATTCTCACTCCCTTCTTTTGGATAAGGGACACCTCTTTGACCTCCCCTTAACCTTGGCTGGGCTCCATATAGTATTCCCTCCTTGGTGAAATGACAATTTTACCCTTTTGCTCAAATTGAGTGATTTCTTCTTCTTTTCCTCCGTGCGACTCCAAAGTAGCTATAAAACTCAAAACAAGCGTAAAATACATAATTTACAAGAAAAATAGCAAAGAAAGCATAAACAATAGATAGTAAATAGGATGTATTCTACACCCTATCAAATTCCCCCACACTTAGACTTTGCTAGTCCTCGAGCAAATCAACCTAAAAACTCACAACTTCAAAGCGTTCAAGCGTCCCAAGCATCAAAGAGTTATGAGGACATAGAGTTTCTGCATGCTAGTAATAAGAAGTTAGAAATACTAAAGAACATATTCTCATTCTTAAATGTTGAGTGAGAAATAACCACACCATAATGAGAGAACGCGTGTTTGAGAAACGATCAATAAGCATTTCGCCTCGACTTCTGCCTCACCAAAAAGGATTTTATGATAATTGCACTCAAAAAGACGGTTTTTATGGTTCTCACATGTGTGCAGGTAGGAATGAAGAGAGATTCTGCAACACGTTGAATGGTGGGAAGGACAACTTCCGAAATATTTTTAAAAACCCACATCTTTTATATTTTGAAAAACCATTTTTCGACGATCTCTAAGAAAGGAAATCAACCATATTATCGATGATGAGATTACTTACTCACCTTCACATCCGATCGCCAATTATGATAACACCACTCTCACGGCATCCAATAGAAACGTCTTCCGCTCCTCGTCTTGATCTTCTTGGTCTTCGTCTTCGGTTTCAACTATTGGTGATAAACTCTCGAATTTCGTAGATCCTTAACAATTTTGTAACCTTTTACCTTAAAATCCTTGTCGCTTGAAACTTCCTTATAGATTTTCCTTCCCCACGGCTCATTAAATAAAAATAAGAACAAATATTTCTCTTGTTTTTCTCTCTTTTTTTTTTTTTTTTTTTTTTTTTTTTTTTAAACACAAGAGAAATTAAATACAAAATAAACCATGGCCATGGAAGAAGTATTTTACCGCTTGATTCTTCACAACTTATATCGTCTTGAAATCATAAACTTCAAAAATTTTCACCTTTTACTTTTCTTCGCTTTCATGAATAAGTCTTCATACTTGGATATAAAATTACCTCATTGTATTGTAATTCTTCAACATATATGTAAAATCCGCTCATTTGTATGTTGCTTTTCTTGTATTTGAAATTTGCTCTTTTTCTTGTTCCGTTGCTTATAAACCTTAAACTTTTCCAACTTTCCTTGTAGATTTTAATGTCGCTCCTTGTTGATGATGAGAGTGTTTCTATGGATCCGTTGTTGTCGCGAGAGAGAATGGTGCTAACTGCAAATTGAACTACATGAAGGTGTCTTTCATCTATAGACGTCACCCTCATGATTGACAAAATTAGCACTCAAGAGATCAAAGAGTAGTGCTTCTATTGGTGGGAGGTTGGGTAGCTCACCATTCTACCCGGAATTAACGTACGGTGACACACACTCAAAGGAAGCTCTTTAGTAGATAGAAAATTTCTGGTCGGTGCCTCACATGATATGAATACGGGTAGTCTCCACTAATGATTGATCAGCAACTCTAATAATGCACTTCTCCCTGCACCAAATTCGCATCACCGGCATGATTAAATCCATTATTTAACACTCTAACAAACAAGAAATCCGAATGTAGTTCTCTAACATTTCCAAGTTCAATTATGTCGGTCAAAATCTCTATGTAAACATACCTAGAAGTATGCTAGTGACTCTAAAATCTTTAAAAGTTGAAGGTTTTAAGTAAAACTTTTTTTTTTTTTTTTCAAAACTTTTTAATTTTTTTGTAATTTTTGTTTTAAAAACATGCTTTTAAAAACATGCTTAACCACTCCCCCACACTTAAACCTTACATTGTCCTCAATGTAATTGAATCCTCCTAGTAAAGTCAAGGTGGGAGATTTTAACATGATAAGAAACAAGAAAAAGAAATACAAAAATAAAAAGCAAAAGGATAAGAAATACAAAACCTATGGGTTGCCTCCCATTAAGCGCTTGTTTTAAAGTCGACGGCCCGACTTGGCTCTTGCAAGATTCATTCCCCATATACTAACAATCGGAAAATTTGAGGATCCACCCATAATACTGTTTTGCAAACAATAACTCCATACAAATATTAGCACAAGAAAACAATAGTGAAATTATCGCTCGATAGAAATTTCCCCCACTTATTCTCGTCCACACTCGGAAGTGTATAAAGAACATAGAATTTGGGAACTTCCATGTATTCCTCTTGGCAAACTCCGCATAGTGTTAGCATCAAGTGTTTCCAATGGTGGATATCTAGAAACAAAATCATCCAAAAATACTTTCGAAGCACATACATTCAAACCAATAAGAGGTAAAGGAGAAGAATCAATATGCAAAGGGTTAGACAAACCTTGCACAATCTCTTGTATTATAGAATCCTCTTCATCCTTAAAAAATTCAAGTGATTTACTTACCTCTTGTATATCGTGGTCCTCTATTAAACCTTGCAACCATTCTTCATCATTTTCTACCTTAACCAAAGTCTTGGTATCATCATAATCATTAGCAAGTTCAATTGGGTCTTCCACAAAATCAATAAATTTGGTTTCATCCTCTAGCATCATCTCTTCAACATTCTCATCATCGGAATCGGGCCATTCACTAAAATGATTTTCATCGGTATAGATTGTAAGATCTTCATGTGCGGGTGTTACACCATTTATAACAATAGGTAAGTCACACCCAATCTCCTCCTTTTGAATAGGTGAAGGATCGTTATTATGATCCGGAGTTGGAATAACTTCCTCATTGTTGCAACGTTCATACACTTCCGCGGACTCCCATCTTTCCCTAAGAAATTTTTTCCAAGCAATAAATGCATCTTCCTCAAGCTCTACCTTTTGAATAGGTGCTTGATCATTATTAAGATCAAGGCTCAAGTAATCTACACTAGCGTCATCAAAAGTCTCCAAAGGTTGGTTAATTTGTTCGTATATTTTCTCCGAATTCCTTTGAATTTCTCGATGTGATTCTTGAAACTTTTGTTGAAGATCCCCAATCGTGGCAGGACATCTTATCTCGCAAAACTAGAGAATTTCGATCATAAACAAAACTATCCTCCCATCCTTGTGATTGTCCACTTACATACCCGTCATAAGGTTGTTGATATGTATGAGAATATCCATAATGTTCTGTAGGAATTTGATCATAGCCAAAAGATTGGTTTTGATTGTATCCTAAGGATGGTTGGAAGTTGTCATAATGTTGAGGTTGAAAACCGTATTGATTGTTGTAATATGCTTGCTCTTGTCCACCGTACATGGAAAACTCACTGAAATAAGATTCAAAAACCAAGTTAGATACGGAATAGAATCCAACAAAGCAAGAATAAAGCCAAAAGAAAAATAAAAACAACTAAAATCATCCGCTGCTCCCTACAGCGGCGCCAAAATTTGATGCGTGTCGTACCACAACAAATTAATTAATACTTTGCTACCTAATTAACAAGTAATATAGGGTAGTCAAGGTCGATCCCACGAGGAGCACGAGATTCTAGTTGTAAAAATTGTCACGAAAGGGGGGTGTAAAAGCAAAAGAAAATAAACAAAGCAATTAAAAGATAAAGTTGAAAGCAATAAGAGAGACAAGATCAAGGAATCCTTCTTCGTTCTGAAACAATGAATCAAGTTATGTTCTTTTCTACTTGTTATTAGTCACAGATTATCACCAACCGTAGGATAGCAGTGCGCTTAGCTAGCCCCAAAATCCCTAATTTCACCGAGTAATGTGTCCACTTAGTTATCAGATTCTATTCAAAAGAACCACCACGAGGTTAAACTTTTACAAGATGTAATTCCTGAATGCATTAAGATCTATGAATTTAGGTTTAGTACTAGTAGTTAAACTCGGTTCATTGGTTCACTTTCTAGCGTTGTTTCTACACACAATTGCTCCACGGAATCCCTCACTTAAGGTCTTGTGTTTTCTACTTGTGTAAAGTGTCGAACGATTACTTATTCCCTAACTTATACTAGATTTAGATTAAACTAACAAATCGATTTAGCATGCATTCTAAACAATCTATCAATCAATCATGAATGTCTTTAAGATCATTCCTATTAGTAAAAACAATCGAAAATCATGTGAAAAACCTCAAGATAGAATTGAAACAATACTCAAAACATATATTAAGAACTAGGAATTCATCCTCAATCAATAAAATTAGCTACTCATGTTAAAGTGTTCACACAAAGAATAAGAAAAGAATAGAATTGTGTGTGTAGAGATGTGTGTATAGAAGTGTGTAGAGAGGTTCTCTATTTATAGGCTTCAATATTCTCCAAATCTTCCAAGGAATAGAATCCTTTTTCTTTTGCAATTCAATTTCCAAATCCAAGCTTTTCTTCTTCCATCTTCTCTTTCCAAATTTGAGTCCAATTCTCCATCCAATTCCAAGCCCAAGTCTTCACACCCATGAGAAAAGTCCATAGAAAATTAAAATTTTTGGCTCGCGGAAAAGCGGGAATCCGGCCGGAATAGTCGTCGGAAAATATCTCGGGTGGCCGGAAAAGTCAAACCGGTCACCGGTCAGCGACGTCAAGTCGGTCGGGTCAACGGCTGAGTCAACTCGGGTCAAGTCGGTCGAACGGGTCGGAGGCCAGGAGCCGGTGTGAGTCGGACGGGTCGGGTTCATGAATCGGTGAGTCGGGTCATTGTCGGCTATCATTTGGCCGACCGAGCTAAGTTGCCAGGCCTTGAGCATCTGCCTGAGGCCATAAGCATGTTGCACAAAGATGGTGCATCGGTGCTCTTGGCCTACACATTCCTCTGCCATTTCCATTCAACGCCATTACCCGAACCCACTCAACATTTCATCTCGGCTCCATCCTGTCATTTCCATTGCATGGCTTCTTGGCTTCACCACCAACAGAGCCACTCATTCAACCACACTGCATCACCATCATCTACTTCCATCACAGACCTCACTCGGCGGTGCAACTTGAAACCCATTCTTGACAATAACCAACACCACGCAAAGCAACTCTGCAACTGCCGCCTCTAAGTTCCCACCAACCATATCCCGCCATTCCATCAGTCACTCACTTCATGTCTCTGCCATCACCATGACCCAATAATGGCAAAGCCTTTCAATTCACTTTATGTGACACCAACATTCCACACCACTCCATTGCACCCGCAATATTAACTCAACTTCACAAAGTCACTAAAAGCTTCATTTTCCCCAGAATTCCAAGAACAAGCCATATGCAATCCATCTCAGTTCAAATCCTCAAACCAACTCCCAAATCAATTCGGTCTCGATCACGAACAACACTAGCTGCCATTTCACTTCCATTTGCACAAACCACGAACCCGGCCTTGCACAATCATGCTCATTTTCGGTTCCTTGTTAAGAGTCTAGCACATACATCTATTACCACAACCACCAAGCCTGTAATAATGCAAAGAACTCTCGATCCACAACTGCGATTCTCTTAGCTTCAACCAACCCGGAGCGGCAACACTACATTCCACTCGGACACTGCCAACTCCCGGTTTAGAACTGCTTGATTCCATTTACCGCATTGCACAAGCTCAACCCTTTTGCATTACAGACCCATTAACTCCATCTTTCCTTTCTGGGTCTCAATCTAGCACCATGATACAGCCCTGCCAATGTCACCAACTCCAATCTACTTACAACTCAAATTCACAGAAACCCTTTCAATTACTTATTGTCTTTGTCATCACAGATTCATCCCCTTCTTTCACTCAAACAATTGCTGCTTTCATTTATGCAATGAGCTCATTCTTCAAAAACTCATTCATTCCCGAGAACCCATTCATTCAAATCCACCCCACTCAATCGATTTCAACACCTCGAGACCACCACAAACCCATTTTACTTCAAATCAGAGCAATCTCGGCCTTCAATTGAATCGGCAACAACTCGTCTCAAGCCACATTCCGTCCTATAGAGACCACTAACATCATTTCCGGTGAACACCCAATTCAATTTCTCCAACATCAAAGTTCATCTTCTCCCCTGCACCAACAAAGATCAACATTGCAAAATTTAACCCCCGCACCTTGGTTCACCGCAACGAATCTTCATTCTCAATCTCTACTACCACCACTGGAGACACATCTGCATCTTCAATTTCACCTTGAATCAACAGTTCCATCAATCCTCCCATTCGACTACATCAGAAACATCACAAACCCTAATCTCTCTCAGTTCTCCTCTGATTCATCTTCTTCCTTCATCTCTCAGAATCAGCACAACTCTCTATCGATTAACGACATCGAACCTAATTTCTTAAGGTTTCGATCTGCTCAGTGTAGGGAAACGAGTAATAGATGCAAATTGTGAGAAAGAGAGCTTCTTCTCGATTTAGGGTAGGATAGTGAAGTGGGTTTGGATCCGGTTTCGGGCCATGGATCCGGGTAAGGGTGTGGGTCTATGGGTCTAGGGTGTGGGTCTATGTGTTTAGGGTGTGGGTGGATTCAGACACCCACCATAAGTACACCCCAATTGTGCTATTCTCACTCCCTTCTTTTGGATAAGGGACACCTCTTTGACCTCCCCTTAACCTTGGCTGGGCTCCATATAGTATTCCCTCCTTGGTGAAATGACAATTTTACCCTTTTGCTCAAATTGAGTGATTTCTTCTTCTTTTCCTCCGTGCGACTCCAAAGTAGCTATAAAACTCAAAACAAGCGTAAAATACATAATTTACAAGAAAAATAGCAAAGAAAGCATAAACAATAGATAGTAAATAGGATGTATTCTACACCCTATCAGGAAACGCCTGCTTTCCTGATGCAGTGCGGTTGACGAATGCAAATATGTCTTGATGCTACGCTTTGGATAAATACAGAATCTCACATAACTGTTTCATCATAGACTATACGACTTTGTGGGCGAAGTTCCCATCGTGCAGGTCCTGACGGGAAGAAGGTCTCTGTGAACTCAGGAGGGTTGCTGGTTTCCTTGGCTTTCGATTTTGGATAAGTCTTCCTGATCTTTACGTGTGATGAAATTGGATTCTTTGATCCCCTTCTCTGGGTGTTCAAGAGCAACGCGAGCCTCTTCATCTATAAACGCACTTCCTGTTGAAGTGCTTTTTGTCTTTTCATCAAATCAACAGTGGTAAAAGGAGGTCGACTCTTCTAATATCTTGCCATGATGGTGGAGTAGCGTCTCTGGTGACGGTTGGAGCTGTCATGCTTGAAGAAACATTAGGGTGGTGGAAGCGACTCTGGTTCTGGTAGTCGTGCAGAGATGGCACGATTTTGATCACGGAGTGCTGGAGCCATGGCGCTGTTTCGAAGAGTGAGGATGGCGATACTTTGGATGGTTGTGGAGCGGAGAAGATGGTGCTTGAAGGGCGCAAGATGTTAGCGCTGGAAGGATGCAAGCCGTTAGCGCAGGGTGTGGTATTGTGGCTGGCATGTGCATGTGGCATGTGTGCCTGGCATGCGCGTCTGGCAAGTGCATCTGGTAAGCGCGTCTGGCATGCGCGTCTGGCAAGCGCGTCTGGTAAGCGCGTCTGGCAAGCGCGTCTGGTAAACGCGTCTGGTAAGCGGGTGGAGGAAGCTTTGTCTTCGATTGACGACATGTGCAACGTGACTGGTCATACTTTTTTCTGAGGATGTAATCTCGAGTTGGAGGTTCCATCGTGATATGTGCATAAAGTTCGAGTTCAATGCTCCTTGGTTCATTGACGGTTTCTCTGAGGTTGAAAAGTTGCTGGTCAAAACAGTCGAAGGTCCTTCCGCAGACATGGTGAAGAAACATGAAGCGGAATTCAAAAAATTGTGCAGGCAGCTGAAGTTGAAAAGGGTGGCTCTCCAGAGCACGAGGGAGGACTTCGTCAAGAGGAGCAAGCTTTGAAACTTTCCTTGAATACATTTACTGTCTTAAGAACTTCTTATTTTTGGGTTTTTTATTTTTTTTTGAAAAGCAAATGAAACGCATAGTTCATGGTTTTGATTTTAAATTTTTTTTTGGGTTGATAGGACATTTGTTAGCTATGAGAGTTTTGGACTATTATTCGGGATGAACCGTTTTAGGATGAGGCTGTTTTTGGTTATGATTGAAAGTGTTGCAGGCATCCCAGGAAAACCATGGAACTGTGCGTTCGGTAGATGACATGGGGTGAAACATAACATGGCTATTGGTTTTATCATTCCCGTGAAAACTTGAAAGAGCGCACCACATATCTTGTCTAGGTAGGACTTACTTGGTTTTTAGGTCTCCTGATGAAAAGGAAACCTTCCGGGTGCACAACCGAGTTTTATGGGAAGCACCGCCGTGATTGTAGAAAGTCCCCAGTCGTTACTGAGTTGCCTGAGAACCGAGTCGTTGATTCTCGGGCGGATCATTTGCTTCAATTTTCTAGGAAGTCCCTAGTCATCCCTTGTCGTGTCATGACTGATAATCGAGTCATCTGGTAACTGAGTCTTCGATCCTTGAGCGGATCGCCTGCTTCTACCATCTTGATTTCTGGGTCAAAGCATGAGATTGATGGTCGAAAATTGACATTGTAACCGAAAGATCAATCTCCCACTGTGGTCGCCAATTGTTTGTGGGTAAAAATGGTTTCTGCTAATTTCGATAATTTCGGTGTGTGGGTGAGAAACGAATTTAAACCCTAAACAATGTACGCAAGGAGTACCTTAGATTCGAGAGATCAATCTGTACAAGTCCGGCCTAAACCAAGAAATGGCCGTTCCAGACTTGCTTCGGTCACAAAGTGGAGGAGAATGGGTTGGTTTTGGGGAGGGAGCAAGGAAAGTGATGAGACCAGAATAGTTGATTCTGGAAGAGTAGTTGTGTTACGACTTGTATCAGAAAGTGGGAAGCTAACTGATGGGAAAGCTAGAAAACGTTTTCTGAGTGGTGTATCCTCCTATGAACTTGTTGTTCGATGGAAATAGGTAAGACCTATTTATACAAGTCGAAGTGAAACGTACTCTGGTCTCATTAAGGAATGGAAAAATGGGTGAGTAAATAGGAGGAGGTGGTAACGTTAACGCATGGAATTGATGTTCCATAAACCTGTTAACGCATGGAATTGATGTTCCATAAAAAGAACGTTTCACCATTAACTCCCTGTATTTAATAACCGCCTCATCCTTATGACACTTCCTTATGACGGGCGTAGTGTACGCCGCACACTGTAAACCGCCAAACCAATACCCAAAGAGGATCCCCCAGTTTGTGATATGTGTTGATGTCTCGAATGTTTTTGTGGAAAACATGTAGCATATTGTTGTTGCCAGGCAAGTCGTGCTTGGGATACTTGCTAGCTTGGTGACCTCCGACGGTCGAGATTTTGCATCTTAAGACGAGAGGTAGCCGTTGATCGTTGCACGCTTTCATTTTGGTGGCCGTATGGGGAAGGCCAGCATATGGCGCGGCAAGGTTGGCATGACGTTGGCATGGCATGCCTTGGCGCGGTTTGGCGTGGCCAAACTAGGGTTTTGGGTCAAAGGTTACCATGTATTGTCTGGTAACCTTGGACGGCTAGGATTTGCTCCGGGGATTGAAGGGCGACCGTTGATTGTCTTACGCCTTCGTTTTGGTAGCCGTGTAGGGAAGGCCAGCATGGTGGCGCGGCTAGGTTGGCATGCCGTTGGCATGGCATGGTTTGGCGTGGCCAAACTTAGGTTTTCGGGCCAAAGGTTACCATGCGTTGTCTGGTAACCTAGGATGGATAGGACTTTCTCCAGGGATTGAAGGGCGGCCGTTTATTGTCGCACGCCTTCGTTTTGGTAGCCGTGTAGGGAAGGCCAACATGGTGGTGCGTCTAGGTTGGCATGTCGTTGGCATGGCATGGTTTGGCGTGACCAAACTTAGGTTTTCGGGCCAAAGGTTACCATGCGTTGTCTAGTAACCTTGGATGGCTAGGATTTGCTCATGGGATTGAAGGGGGACTGTTGATCGTCGCACGCCTTCGTTTTTGGTAGCCGCGTAGGGAAGGCCAGCATGGTGGTGCGGCTAGGTTGGCATGCCGTTGGCATGGCATGGTTTGGCGTGGCCAAACTTAGGTTTTCGGGCCAAAGGTTACCATGCATCGTCTGGTAACCTTGGATGGCTAGGTTTTGCTCCTGGGATTGAAGGGGAACCGTTGATCGTCAGACGTCTTCGTTTTTGGTAGCCGCGTAGGGAAGGCCAGCATGGTGGCGCGGCTAGGTTGGCATGCCGTTGGCATGGCATGGTTTGGCGTGGCCAAACTTAGGTTTTCGGGCCAAAGGTTACCATGCGTCGTCTGGTAACCTTGGATGGCTAGGATTTGCTCCTGGGATTGAAGGGGGACCGTTGATCGTCGCACGCCTTCATTTTTGGTAGCCGCATAGGGAAGGCCAGCATGGTGGCGCGGTTAGGTGCGTTTGGCATGGTGGGGCCAAGGGCTTAGCATGTCGTTGGCACGTGATGCGGCTATGGCTAGGGCCAAGGCAATGTGCGGTTTGGCTTGGCATGGTGGGGCCAAGGGTTTGGAATTTCGTTGGCACATGACGCGGCTAGCATGGCTAGGGCCAAGGCAAGGTGCGGTTTGGCTTGGCATGGTGGGGCCAAGGTTTGGCATGCCCTTGGCACATGGCACGGCTAGCATGGCTAGGGCCAAGGCAAGGTATGCCATGGGCGCATGGTGCGGCTAGCATGGCTAGGGCCAAGGCAAGGTTCGGTTTGGCTTGGCATGGTGGGGCCAAGGGTTTGGCATGTCGTTGGCACATGGCGCGGCTAGCACGGCTAGGGCCAAGGCAAGGTGCGGTTTAGCTTGGCATGTGGGGCCAAGGGTTTGGCTTGAATGGTTTGGCTTGGCATGGCGGGGCCAAGGGCTTGGCGTGAATGGTTTGGCTTGGCATGGCGGGGCCAAGGGATTGGCATGCCATGGGCGCATGGTGCGGATAGCATGGCTAGGGCCAAGGCAAGGTGCAGTTTGGCTTGGCATGGTGGGGCCAAGGGTTTGGCATGCCGTTGGCACATGGCTAGGGCCAAGGCAAGGTGCGGTTTGGCTTGGCATGTGGGGCCAAGGGTTTGGTAGGTGTGGTTGGCATGGTTTGCCATTAGCACAGGGGTGCGGCTAGCATGGTTGGCATGCCTTGGCGCGGTAGGTGTGGCTGGCATGGTTTGACATTGGCACAAGGGTGCGGCTAGCATGGTTGGCATGCCTTGGCGCGGTAGGATTTGGCTGGCATGATGAGCCATTGGCATAGAGGTGCAGCTAGCATGGTTGGCATGCCTTGGTGCGGTGGGTGTGGCTGGCACGGTTTTCCATTGGCACATGTGGCGTGGGAATTAGGGTTTTGGCCCATCAAAACCCTAATTAGTAATTAATAAAAAAAAAAGGTACCACTGGTAATTTTCTCATGAGACATATTAAAGGGTTCAATAAATGCGTTTAAGTCTGTGCTGTCCTTTGTCGAATATGGTTTTACGACTTTACCCCTAAGCTAAAAACCACCATCAACACGTGCGTGACAAGTTGAGTGTTCATATGTATGCCCAACTCAACTTAAGGGGGGCTAATAACACTGCTCACGTCAGTTAGGTTTATCTATGTAATATTACTAAGTTTAACGATTAATTCTGATTACTCTCTTTTGTCCTGTTTATTTCACAGCTGTAATGAGCTGTATTCTCTGTACTGTGTCTGTATATAAAGACATCAAATCTCTTTGTATTGTTTTATCGATTCTAATGAGAACTTCCTTTCACCATTTCTCCAACATTCACTGCTAGTGGTGGACATATGAAGTTCATCTTCAAACTCATTCATCAGAAGAAGAATGTTCTGTTCATCAATGTAGTCAAATTCATGATCATTTTCTACTCATGGATCAATGTGAAATGTCTTCTGATCTTCATGAATCCGGGTAATAAAACTATCAAGCAGGGATGAAAAAGATTCTACTTCGTTCTCAATTTCGGGCAAACATTCTAAACTTGAAACTTCATGAAAATTAGGGAAAATTCTTTTATTTTTACTATTTTTATTACCATCACCAATATCATCAATATAATAAATATATATATATATATATATATATATATATATCATTAGAATCAAAACCGCTTTTTCTTTTCCTCTTTTGATTATCATTATACATGTGACACCTTTGTATAATTTGATGATATTTATCACCATCACAACTCATGTATATATGCAAATGTTCCTTCAAAATTACACTCCAAAATACCATCTAAATCACATAATGTTGTGGTTTTAGTGAACTTCTTTTCAATAGTTTTCCATCTACATCTGAAAGCTTTTATGTTTTTCTTAGAATCAACAACAATTGAAGAAGAAGATGATGATGATGTTGATGGTGATGATTTAGAAAGAAAATGGCCATTTTCAGAGAATAAGAAGAAGATGCCGAGACAGGGGAACGATATGAAACAGTGGCTTTATAATTCAGAAAAATTGCTTGAAACACAAGTTTAGATGAATTTCAGTTTTAACACTTGTTTTCCGATGACAACTGTAGTAGACTAGTAATACTGGTTCAGATCGTTGAGAGTGGAAATTAAGAAGTGTCTGATTCCAGAAAAAAAAAACCCAAGGTCAGTAGACTCGGTATATAGCGGAATCTGCGTTGCGGCAAAATTGAAAGGTTAATAAGAAAAATGGAGACTACTTTTGGGCTTCAATATAGATATGGTCGGGCCACATACATTTTGGATGTAGCCCATCTTTATATTTTGATACGTAATTAATTTAAAAACCTGCCCCCTCCAAATCCCCTTAATCGCTTTCTTTATGAGAAAAATTAGGAAGTTAACAACAAAATAAAGACAAACAGTTAGGAAATAAAGTTGTTCAATATTTTTTTGTTACTTCAATATAATACCTATCAGCATATAAATATGGGCCACATACTTAAGTGTAGACTAGTATTTAGCTTTCGTACTGGTTGGTTACATGGAATCCTTTTTTGTTTTGCTCAATCAATAATAACATTTCGTTAATCAATAATCACCACCAAACAATACAAGAAGACCATGAATGGCATTACACAAACAAAGGAACAAAATTCAGTAATACCTGAAATTGAGATTCTAAAGAAAATGAGTTATTCTCTGTGTAAACTTTCACACAACCACTCCCCAGACCACTACCTTCTTTTGCCAGTTTGTTAGCAGTGAAGTTTACTTCTCTGTACAATAATCAAAATCAAAATTTTGTAGACTATCATTCAATGTATTCATATTGACACTATAAATCATGAGAGTTTATTATTTCTGAAAGCTAGCACAACAGCTTTTGAGTCTAATCTAAAGCTTACCTCCAAATGATTATTTTGAACAACAAACTCTCATGCACAGACCATTTCCATTATTTCTGGAAAAAAAATTGTGGCAATACCTAGACCACCAGGCACTGCTACCAGATACTCACTCATACCAGCTCTAACAACAAAGCTATGAAGCACGTATACTTTAAACTCGGTGGTGTATTCATATCCGACGATGTATCGGTATCAGATACTTGGGGATACGTATCAGATAATCCATTTAAAGTATCCCTTTTTATTAATTACGAAAATGGTAGGGGATACTTTGGGATACCTCTCGGATACTCTAAAAGGGGATACTTCATATAATATAAGATATATTCTAAACAAATTCAATATATTATATAAAAAATTAATAAATATTTATATATATAATCGTACTACCAAAATTACATGATAGGGGAGCTTTGGATCCAAAGACATGGTGGATATTTTATGGTGCTTTAGCCCCAGTGCTACAAACTTAGCTTTAAGGCTTCTTGGGGCACATATATTTTATCCATTCAATGAAGTAAAAAACATTGGACCCCAACGTGTTGAGGATTATGTGTTTGTTCATAGTAATCTTCGATTCATTTCAAGAAAAGGTGAAAATTACACGAAAGGGGAAAGTAGAATGTGGGACATTGGTGGAGATGTATTTGATCTACTAGATGGGGCAGGAGAATTCACTTGACGAAACAAAACTAAAACCTATGCTCTTTGGTGAAGACTGTATTGATGAGTGAGCGAGGTGTTATTATTAAATTATTTGAAAACCAAAACCAAAACCTAATTTTTATCTATTTTTTGTAATATTCCAAATACTATTTAGGAAAAAAAATTATTTGATTTTTTTCTAGTAAAGTAAATTATTATTAAATTAAATATTTTTATTAAATATGTGTATCTCACCTTATCCAGTATCCCCGTATTCGTGTCCCCGTATCAGTATTCATGCATCATAGCTCAAAAGTCATATCCTGCAAACCCTGGGTTCTCTTTAAAAGCACCATCACAACATATTAAAACCTTTAACATTGCTGGAAGAGTAAAGAAAACATCTATCACCTTGACATTATAAGTTTGTCTATGTAGATGGCGAATTTGAGCGAAGGGTAAATTAGTTATTCAGATAAATTTTGAGACCACGTCATGCACCAGGGAAAAAACAATCATTTTATAACTAGCGGCGAAAATGATTTTCATCAAGTTCCGCAGTAGGGGCAAAATAGCCATTTTTTCCGAAAGTCGAGCAAAGGGGCACAAACAGTTATTTTGAAGCTCCCTCAGTATCCACGTCAAATGTGAAAGTCAAAAGATGAGGCTCAACATATTAGGAAGGTTTTGAAGATGTGATACGACTTTTGTCGTCAAAAGACGAAGTTTAGCCTCATCTTTAGAGACGAAGTTCAAGCTTGATTTCAGCCCTGATCACTAAAAGACGAGCTCGACCCTAACCTTAGTCCTGGTGGCCCTAACCTCAGTCTCGGTCATGATGCCACGATCCCTAACACACGTTTTCCCGAGACACGCTGGTCTTGTGGTCTCTAAAGATTGATCATCAAACGGCCACGACTGACTCATGAGCATGAGCAGAGACTTAATGTCTCTGTAAGTACGACATTCGCCCTTATCTAAGATCAGAGACTGATTTAGAGTATATCCCAGCGAGATATAACTGGTCATATCTACTCTAGGCCACGCCTCGTCTTACGTGGGCCTCATGAGTGGTTCCTAGAACCCCACGAGATATACTGACAATTATGCCACTGAGTTTCACATCAACACGAGATACGCTAGTCGTAGACATATTTTCCATAGTTCTCATTGCGACAATCTTATAAGGACAAAAGACATTATTAGCCTCGCTATCAGTCCTCCAAACTTAAAGAGACTCAAACTTTATAGAGAACAGCCCTAGCCGGCCTTACAATCTCTGAGCAATGTAAGCTCATTTTAGAGTCTTGTACGATCACAAGGCTTAGGAATAAGCCTCACCTAAGGCACGGGCCTCTTTTTCAGCTTCTCAAACACGCTCACGGCTAGTAAATTGAGTCTAATCATACATGTTTATCCAAAAACGTGAATAGGATCCCTGAAGCTCCACATGCCCATATGAGGGGCCCACAACAAGTATTTCACTTTCACAGGTCACATGTGGCCGGCACACAAAATATAGAACTCAACCTCAGCTCTTTCCATGTTCTACACACGAATTTCAAGGTATTTTTTTCCCAACACATGACTCATCCGAGTCATACTCGTAAATCATGGAATATTCTTCTATCTTGAACCACATCATCTACATAGAATATACTACCGTGCTACTTCAGTCATAAACAAATGAGAGGATATCAATTAGGATTTTGGACTGGCGGTCTACGACACATATGAGAAATATTTGGATATTTCCTCGTCACATGAAACAGAGTAAAGTCGGTCAAAGGAATTTAAGATAATGACGATTTCACTTATCCTTATCTATTCCTGAAATTATGGGTAAAGTGCTCCGCACGGCGAGCAAACCATATTTTCACTGACTAGAGATCAGAGAATTCAGCTATAAATAGGTCTTCTAGTTCTCCAAGAGAACGACAACTTTCTCTCGACAACTCAGAGCAATTCTTCTGCAAAACTTAGAATACTCTGGCTCTCTCTCTCTCTCTCTCTCTCTCTCTTCAACTTCCCCCTCCTAAGACTAGCCCCATTTCCTCTTGTGACTGAAGCATCCTTTGAACGGACACTGTGCGTGGTTTAGGAGAAAACTGTTCGTGCTCAACCTCCCGAAACTCACACTCAAAAACCCTAATACTATTTGTACCATCTCACCATTTTTAGGTAACTACATTTTGGCGACCACGACGGGAGGTTGTCCACTCAGTTACAGTTTCATATCTCGACCATGGTTACTATTAAGGAGGAAACTGATTTCCAACCACCAGTCATGACAAAAAGTTCTCACAAATATAGATCCGAGTTTTAGATCAAAAAAAGGATTTTTCATCGACTTACATAACATTTCCAGAATAATAAAGTCGAAATCATAAAGGTGTTATCTCATCAGCAAACGGTTCCAGGTGTATCACAAACACATCCAAGACAACGAATCCTCATCAACGCTTTTTTCTCTAATCGGATAAATGCTCTGTCTTTGCGAATCCGTTTGTTTAATGTCCGAGAGCACCTTAGTCTTGGTCTTTAACACAAAAACGTCCCAGTGAGCCCTTAGCATGAAAATCCATTATTAGCCCTTAGAAATATTGGGTCTGGACCAAGACGAGTTCCCTAAACTCAGCAAAGCCTTGCAAAACTCAAACCGATATCCTTTAGAGCAGTTCCTATGGAATGAATAAACTATCAAGTTTGTTCATTTTGCTCCCACTATGGACTCAAAAAACATGAAAAATGGATGTTCAAACCAACAAATTTGTTGGTTTGTTCATTGAGTTGAGGATGTAACGAGCGTTTGATGATAGGCCGCGAGTTGGAAAGAGAAGCGCCGGAGTTGAAAAGAGAAACGCGGGCGTTGGATGTTTGAGAGCCCTTTGGTTTTCTCTCCAAAAACACGGTTATGATTTTTAGGTTTTATTTTTTATTATTTGTTTTATTACTTAAATAATAAGTGAGACCAAACCCTTACTATCTTATATTAATTGGGGGAACTTTTTCTCTAGCCCAATTCAATTATTTTGTATATTAAAAACCCACCATTAAGTTTTCATATATGTGTAACCCAAAATTATTTAAAATACAATAAGTTTACGGGAATAACCTTTTAACTAACTAAATTAATTAGTTATATTTTTTTTTTCCTAAATAGCAAAAGAAAACAGTATGATAAATACTAATCCCTTAAATAACTCCTAATAAGTCTTTCGTTTGTTATTGCATGTCCCTTAAATAACTGACTTTGACTTTCCTAAAATAAAGCCTACTAATTATTTTGTTTACGGTTACATGCATTATTTTCGGTGTCCTCAAAAACCCCAATTTTGTTTGCTTACATGCATTATTTACGGTCTCCTCCAAAACCCCAATTTTGTTTGCCGAGGACCCAATTTATCACATTAGGATCTTAATGAAAAACTGAATTATCACAATAAAAGTTTTAGGAAAAATTAACTTTTCACCCCAATTAGGTAGACCCCCAATTTATTACAGCACCAAAATCCAATTATCACCATGAAGCATTTAGGATAAATCCAATTTTCACCCCGGAAGATTTTAGGAAAATTCCACTTTTCACTAATTATAATCCTTTTGATTGGTGAAAATTCTAGTTTTTATTAGTAGTAATGTGAGGTGCGACTGGTAAAATTTGGATTTTTCTACTCTCGTAAATACACATAAGTGGAAATTCCATTTTCTGGTAAAATCCGATTAATAAGAGATTCGCTAATACTTCGGTTTTATGTGAAAGGAGAGAGGTTAGGGATAAATTGAAGTTTTCACAATTATGATTACTGAAAATTCTTTTTTTTCTTAGCGACAATCGAAAATTTTCACGATTGTGTTTGGTGAAAACTCCCTATCAAGCTATTTTTTTAATCTTTCTTAGTGATAATCGAAATTTTCGTAATTGTGCTTGATGAAAACCGTAACTATCACCTGCAAAACAAGCTGCAATTATTACCAACTCCAAATTCAGGCTTAACTTTAAGAATAAAAAGCGAAAAATCATGTCTAGAAGAAATCATAAAACTTGAATGGAAGAGAAAAAAAAAACATGTGAAAAATTAACTAATTGTGATAGGTGAAATCAAAAGTAGACAAAATCATGGCACCACTAATAATTAAAATTGAGAAATCACATATGTGTGGAGCAAACTTAGCTAGTATGGACTTTGCAGAATCAACTAGCAAATGAAACTTTCATTAAGTCTGCTTTCTTAGCGTTCTCGTTGTTCAAATACTTTTCTGTTGATATGGTTTATCATTTGAGAAATCTATGACATACTTTTTGTTTCCTGATCAAGCCGTATTAGCAATGAATATACATAAAAAAATAATCCAATTAGAGTATTGAATCATGGAGACTAACACAGAAAAGTTTTTGAGAAAGAGAGAATGAAACGTGTAATCATTTGAAGAGAGAGTGGAAACAAGTCGTTTGTGAGTAATCATCAACTAACATGGCGTTGTTCTTGAACGAGGATGTTTAGTAAAGATTAAACCAATCCAATCAAAACTACTTCTGGTATTGGAAAATAAAAAAAGAAGAATAGGAGGAAGAAGAAGAGAACCATAGATCCAGCCGTGGTATAAAATACAGACTGAGAATATTTTAGGGAAAGGAAACTGCAATTGACCGGAAATAACAACAAGACAATAATGAAGATAATAACCATATCTACCCGAATCAAAGGGAAACAAATGAATGAGATATTTTTGGCCATAAATAACACCAACAAAAAACGCCCACAACTAAGGCTTAGTTTGGTATTGCTGCAGCTTTTGTAAAAGCACTTTTCTGTTGTGCATTGATGTGTTGTCTTTGTGAGAAAAAAACAGTTAGACGTTTGGTAAAATATTAATTAAAGTTGAAGCTGATTAAAAAAACAATCAAAATGTGTTTGGTAAAATTTCAGATTCAACCATTGTTGTTGTAACAAATGACAAAAACAGACATATCACTCATGGTAGTTTTATTCAATTTTATCGGGTTTAAAAATAATTAATTTTTTTACTATATAATATTAATGTTCATATTAATTACCACTATCATTATGATTGTTAAGAAATTATTTTACTTAACAATTAAGTAATTATTTAATATTTGTTTTTATTTTTACTGTTGACAAATTAAGTAATTATTCAAGCCAAAAATGAAACTAAAATTAAGTAATTATTTAATATTTGTTTTTATTTCTATTGTTGACAAATTAAATAAATGCTATATAAAATAGTTCGAAATAATAAAAAATAATAAAATTTAAAGAATGTAATATAAGAAATAGTAAAAAATTGATTGTATATAAATTTAAGGGTAACTTTTGTCATTTATAAATAAAGTAGGAATAAAAAAGATAAATCAAGCATTAAATTTATGTGGGACCACAGTTTATGTTTTTGTAGCTTTTAAAAGCTCCTCCTCCCCAGCTTTTAAAAATTGAGGAATTTGGAAAGTGCTTTGGATAAAAAGCACTTTAGTTTTCTTTTACCAAACACCAACTTCAAAATTTATTGACATATATAGGTTTTAAAAGTGCTTTTGAAAAAAAAATAAGCATTACCAAACTCCGCCTAATTCAATAATTATCGATGAAATTTTTCATTAAAATTTTCATTAAGGTCAATCTAAAACTTCTAATCTTAACCGTAGATCTTATAATTTGGGTTACTCATATATTCCATCTTAATGACGGGCTAATAGAAGAGAGAGGAACCAAACTTGGGTTCTTCAGAAATTTCCACATTAATAAAATCCTTTGAAGCACGGATACTTCAAAATTGGTGACGTATCCGTATCGGCGCCGTATCAGTATCAGATACTTGGGGATACGTATCAGATACTCCATTTAAAGTGTCACCTTTTTTTAATTACAAAAAGGGTAGGGGATACTCTGGGATACCTCTCAGATACTCTATAAGGGGATACTTCCTATAATCTAACATTTTTTTTAATACAAAATCTATATATTTAAGGTATTGGAGCCCAGCTTGTTGCTAGGCTGCCAACAAAAAGCTTTGTGTAATTCTTCGATATATTTATAAATTTATACATAAAATTTAAAATTCTAAATATTTATAGTTATTTGTAATGATGATCATATTGAATAATTATATCTAAACATAATAACTTGTTGACTATAAAGAAAAAAGACTTGGTATTTATTTTTATGGCGCTTAAAAAAAATGGTGTTAGAAAAATTTAAGGCTTATTGGGCAGTCATGTTTTTCATGTTGTTGTAGAGAGAAATCGGAGTACATGTGATTTTATCCATTCAATTAACATAAGTAAGATCAAAACCCAAAATCTTTGAAAATTTAATATTTGCTCACTTTAATAATCAAAATAGTATCTATCGGATTTTTTTATTTTATGATTTTTCAGTAGAGTGAATTATTATTATATTAAATATTTTTTTGATAAATACACGTATCCCACCGTATCCCGTATCCCCATTTTAAGAAAATTGACGAATCCCCGTATCAGTGTCACCGTATCAGTATCCCCGTATCGATGTCGGTGCATCATAGATAAAATCTCTAATGGGACCCTAAATTACTGTTTGTTCATTCCCGTAGTGCAAAAACGTGTTTGTTCATCCACGTGGCTCAACAAAAAAAACAAAAATTGTTAATTGCCATAGGAACTGCCCTTACTCATCTGAAGACACTGGCAGAACGACCACTGGGGTTAAATCCGACAAATCAACTATGCTTTTACCAAGGAAGGAGTAGTAAAGCCATGTATTTGCCCCTTTTAGTGAGTGAGGCAGAGAGTGAGGGAGTGGGAGAAGTTGCTGTTAATCATGGCGATCTGTTAATGGAGCAGACATTGCTGCTATCAAAGAATCATATATCTGCCTTCGAACTAACTCAAGGTTATTCCTCTTTCTCGCCCTGCTGTGTCAAATTAAGTAGTATCTACACCTTGTAAAGAAAATTAAAATATCGGTCACAACTCAGTAAGTAGGGTTTCAATTCTATTTGCTGATAGCTCCTCACTAAATATGAATTCTCCGCGACTTCAGTATAGATTTTTCTCGAATATAATCTTTCGTTTCGTTGTTCTTGGGATAGTTTCTGAACAAGGTTTTAATTTGAACTCTCCATGTATATATGTTCGTAGATTTTACGGAACTCTTGCTTGCTTAATTCCAAAGGATAAGGTGTTTTAATTTTGTTTGTTGCTGTAGGATAAAGGGCAATGGGTATGTTAATTAAAGATGGGGGGCAAAGAGCACTAGTGCACTACCCAGATGCCGGAATTGTTTGAGTAATTAACCGTTTAATGACTCTGATTATACCTCAATTATCTTCGCGAATTGTGAATCTACTACTCGGGAGTTATAGGCTAGTAGCATTTAAGTAATTTATGATGTCCTTAGCTTCAAACATGTTTGCAGAAAGTTCTCCATTATTACTTTGGGATAGAGAACATGCTTACACCCGTGAAGCTATCGACTTGTATTATGAGGTATGGCCAACTTTGAATGCATTTCTTTTGGTGTAATGTGTAAAGTTAAGATCCACCATTAGTTCATGAACGTGTTGGATGTATTTTCAATTTGTTAACCATCGAATCATCAGGTTGACGCTGGATCTCCCTTATCAAAGATGGAATATCTTTGGCATCTCTAGAAGGCGGTGCCGGTTCTCTCGCCGAAAGCATCATTGAAAGAGAGAAAGATGCAAGTGTGAGTTTAACTGACAGTGCCTCAGCAGGTAATGTACATCTGGAGTTGTCTTTTGTTTCCTATCTGTGGGAAGACAACATATCCATACTTTTCCTAAACATTCTTCTATGAGGAATGGAAGAAAATAAAGATGATTTGTTAGACGGCTACACCTCTATGTTGATGGTTCCACTGAGCTATGTAGGACCGATAGCCAATATTCCTCTCACATGTTTCCCATAATTATAACATTATGTTTAATTAGTTGAATAAAGTACAATAGAAGCGAAATTTGATGTCTATGGACTCTGGGTCATAATTATAAACCTTAGTACGTAAAAGAATTCTTAGTTTGGGTGATGGTCATTGTTGGCCCATCATGGTCCATCAGGATGATCATGAACTTATTTATGTCCATGTTACCCTTAAAAGTAAGTTTATCATGATGCCAAAATAATCTATGCACGTGTTATAGTTTCCAATCTGCTGGTTTGTTGTTGCAGCATATTGCAAACTCTTGCAAAATATATTCTCGCACTCGCAGCTAAACTAGATTATTTATCTAGGTTACTTGCAGAAAGCTAACTTCACTGTTTTTATTTCCTAGGCAAAGTATCTGTTAGCTGGGTCAAGGTAAATGAAAAGAAAAAGAAAAAGAAAACGCTTCAAAATGTTCTGACTTCTGAGGCAGTCTAACTTCGTAATTCCTGAAATCCCTGGTGGGCTTTCTTTCCTAGAAATTCATCTGCCAGTTGTCATCTTTATAACTTCAGTGCAATTCTTCATTTTTCCCGCTTCTATTAAATTGTCTTTCCTTTTTGTTTCTGCCTGCAGTTTTCTATGTTGTGTCTAAAGCTCCAGCTTCTATGAAAGGTTCAAAGACGGCAAATGGGCTCCACATTAATAAATTTTCAGTACAATGAGAAGAAATGTATCATGAATATGTTTAGTTATGATTCAGGTTTGATCACTGTTAGCTCCATAAGTGTTCGAGTAATTAATATTACTGTTATATATGGGACGTGGAGGTTTGTTGATTACTGGGTATGCTGAAGTCTGTTGATTACATTTGCCTCTTTGAAGTACCAAGAGATCGGTTTTTGAGCTACCAAACATTCTTATTATATACTACTCCATTTCTGGAAAAGAGGTACTATCACATTTTCATTTTAGCCTAAAAATAGGCTAAACTGAAAAAGTGATAATAACTCTTTTCCAGAAACCGAGTGAGTACATTTCAAGCTTTGTCAAGAACCAGAACAGGCTAAATTCTATTTATATAGCGTAAACATGAATTATTTATTTTTTTCAGGAATACTATTTGATACTCCTTCCGTTCTTTTTTAATAGGAAGGTTTTGTTTTTAGAGAAAATTAAGGAAATTAAGAGAACTAATCATTGAAAGTGGTCCTCATGACACTTGTCAATAAAAGAAGTGAAGTGAAATGGTCCCATGACACTTGTCATCAAAAGAAGTAAAGTGAAATGGTCCCCGTGACACTTGTCATCAAAAGAAGTTAAGAGAAGAGTGGCCCCCGAGGAAAACTAAAGTAACATTTGACTTTCCCAATTAGGAAACTGGCCTATTTTTTTGAAACATTTATTTATAAAAACCAGCCTATTATTTAAGAACGGACAGAGTATTTTAGAAATTACTCTGACTTTTTGATTAGTGATGTTTATGGACTCGGTAGTTTATCAGTTTCTGACTTTCTGTTTTTTCCTCTTATTCTTTTTTATGGAGAAGAACAGATTGATATTATTGGATATGTGCTCTCAATCATTGAGGCTTTTAGATGAGTACTAATTTATTTAAAATTCTATCTTTATTATATAGTTCATTTCAGATCTACTGCAGGAGGCTCTGAAAGTTGTTGTCACCAGTAATGGAGACCAATATCTTATTATCAGGTATGGTTTTTCTTGTTCTGATTTCTTCAGTGATTGACATTTTCATCTCTCCATAATATGCTGATGTAATTGAATTGGACAAAACAAAAGAAAAAAACTAAGAAAGAAGACAGATCGATTGGTTGTCATGATTTGTTGTTTTATCAAATGACCATAGTTTAGCAAGTTGAATGTTTATGTTCTTTAGAGCAAATCCTATGGGTAGTGTCACTCTTTCAAATAAAGAAGGGCACTACCAATTAGACCAAATTAGAGTCTTTTATGGGTAGTGTTTTGGTCCCTTTTCAGCCAAAGACTATCATGCACTCGTTCGATCGAGCGAGTGGTTGGGAGTGTCACACTAGACGGGGGACTATCCCCGTCAAAAAAATTTGCTGTTTTTAGAAGTAAACGGGGGACAGTCCCCCGTTTTAATTTTGTTTTTGCCTTTTTGTTTTTGGACAGGGGACTATCCCCGTCTATTTAGTTTTTTTTTTTAGTTTTTTTTGTTGGACGGGGTACTTTCCCCGTCCATGTTGTTTTTTTTTTTTTTTTTTTTTTGACGGGGACTGTCCCTGTCTAAGTTTGTTTTTTTTTTTTACTTTTTTTTTGGACGGGGGATTGTCCCCCGTCTTCTTCGAAATTTTTTTACTTTACGGGAGATTGTCTCCCGTGTAGTGCCATTTTCTTATTTGCCCATAGTGGGTTCACTCGTTCATATGAGCGAGGGGTCCTTCATATGGGCGAGTTAGTCTCCATTTGGAGACTACCCATAGGATATGCTCTTAGAAAGTGAACTGACCTTAGAAGAGTTTATGTGGCCAATAATTACTTTCTTAATTTACCCTAGTCATAGTATGAAATAAATTAAGATTAGGAAAAAGATATAATTGGTTTATCATGAAAGTAGTTTGTTTTTAGACAGGAAAATATTAAGAACCAATGTTGACTCCATACAAGAAGGAAAATCGATTATGAGGTCAACAATCAATGTCACCTCTATTTCTGGAGTCAACAAACACTGTTATCTCTACATTAGAAAAGGCAACTCTACGACGACGAGGAAGAGGAATAAGAAAAAGAATATTAAGAACATGAATGTACTAATTTATTGTTTCCATTGGTATTCTACTCAATCTATTATTTTTGTTGAGATGTGATCAAGAATCGTTAACCGGCGATGAGGGTTCTAGAGTTTCAACTATAGATTCTTCTTCATACGGTGTCATTACTAAATATTTCGAATCTCCGAATCTCTAATATGAGTTTCTGATTTGATATCTATTTTGATTTTAAATATTTCGAATAGCAATTTCATATTCTTAAGGTTTGAAGATGAGTGAGCCAACAAGCGAAAGAGAAAACCGGATATGAGAAGATATTAATATGAATGATAGATGCATCTCTTTCTTCTAGAAACCGATCAATTAAAAAATACCCTTGGAGGGTAATTGCCCTAGAAACCGATCAAATGGGATGAGCCGATCGACCTTATTTAAAATGCTTGTAACTAGAGAATCATGCGAGCCCCAATTCCTTCTGTGTGGATTTCAAATTTAATATCCGTGTCCAATCCAACGTCCAATAGATGAGCGGATCAGGTTGGTGAACCCAATCGGCTGTTTTTTTTTATGATTATTATTATATGAAAAAGACAGAAGAAGTAATATCTTTAAAAGTAGTTTAACTTCTAACTAGTTATCTGCTCTTACACATATATAGATGTACTTAACAGTCTAAACTCAAGCAAAGTGACGTAAATCACGCTTTAGTTTGCCCCCTAGTTTCCAAAAAAATCCCCTTAATCTCTTTAATCTAGTGGGTGTGTGTATGCAACATATTTTTAATCCAGCAAACCAAAAATTTCAATCCAGCAAACTAAAAACATTCTATAAGAGGTTAGCATTTAAAAGAATTATTTTTATTTTATTTAATATTTTTAATTATCTTCTTAATATAAAATTTCTGGCTATTCGTTAAAAGTATACATGTAAATTGACATGTCTGAAATGGTGCGGGATCGAAATTTCAACAAGGAAAAGAGAGAAAATTCCGAAAAACGACTTAATACAAGAATAATACGACCGATTAAATCGGAGAAAAGATGGACTTCGTAAGATGTTAAGTTATCTAGAACTTTTAGTTAGAGCACCTAACTAATCCGTAGAGCATCTCCAATACAAGGGGTCAAGGTCCTAAAATTGCATGACACCTAATATTTAAGACTTTTTCCTCCAAAGTTTCATCTCCAATGCAAAGGTGAAGATCATAAAAAATGATGATACGACAAACTGGGGGTGAATAAGAAAGTCTAGATTAGACTTTCTTCATAATCTTGGATATCAAGTCCACATCATCGTATATTTCTAAATTTAAGCAAAATTTCTTAGACAATATCTTGCAGATTAGAGATGCTCTTTAGGTGAAATTTTTTATCTTCAATTTTTTTTGTCTTTTAATAATTACCCACTAAAAGAAAGTGTTAATAAGATCTCCACAACAAATGTCACTGTGTCTGTGGTACAGTGGTAAAGTCGATGGGTGATGATATCAGCGACCTGAGTACGATCAACATCGGGATGGAGGGATTTTTCTCTTTCTTTTCCTAGCTACCTGGGCTTGTACGTAGTAGACCTCTTTAACATTTAAACTTTAATATAACCGTTGGGCTTTAAACCCAATTTTAAAAAAAATAAGATCTCCACACAGATGACTTTAACATTTGAGATGCTCTTAGAACCCGTTATAACTGTGGACCTTTTCTTCCATACATGACCGCTTGGTTATCTTCCTACCGTTGAAATCCTATGGGTAGTGTAACCCTTTCATTTTGAAAGGGTCACTACCAATTTGGCCTAATTTGCTCCCACTATGGTAAGTGAAAGGGTGTATTTTGGTCCCAAAACGTTCAACCACTCGTTCAGCTGAACGAGTGGTTGGTAGTGTAAAACTTTACGGGAGGCTTGTCTCCCAGTAAAGAAAATAACAAAAGAAAACGGGAGACTGTCTCCGTTTAAAATAAAAGAAATTTTCTTACGGGGACCTGTCTCCGTAAGAGTTTTATTTTTTCTATTAAACGGAGACCGCCTCCCGTTTGTTTTGTTTTTAAGTAAAAAACGGAGAGAGTCTCCCGTTTAGTATTTGAAAAACTTTCTTACGGAGAGACAGCCTCTCCGTAAGGTTTTCAAAAAAATTCTTACGGGGGACAAATTCCCGTTCGGTCCTACTTTGTTTTTGCCCATAGTGGCTAGACTCGTTCATATGGGTGAGTAGTCTTCCATATGGGTGAGTTAGTCTCACTTTGGAGACTACCCATAGGAGATGCTCTAAGGGTTATGAAGTTCTAATTATTGATTGTAACTTCATACCGTTGATTATTGAGGTGCGTAGCTTCATAACTATGATTAGAAGAAAAAGCTCAAACGCCCATATTTTACTTTGAAAAGAGCACTCATCTTCTTATTTTCATGGTCATTACTCATTAGTTTCCATTAGACTTACTACTCATTGGCTACCATTAAAAGCGTGAAATGCTCTTGTTTTGTGTATCTAAAAGCTAAAATGAGAGGATTTGTTCAAAGAATCTCATAAAGAATTCCCACCAACCCAACTTGATCGTCATCATTTTATATGTACAGTTATATTCAAAATAAACTTTTTGGCATGGTTTCATTCCTATATTTCATCCGTCAACATAATTTTTTCTTTTGCCCTTTCTTATTTACCTGGCACTTTTAGGGGCGACCCCGAAAGAATTAGGGGCGACTTTTTTATTCCCAACCCATATACACCGTTAAGGGATGTCCAAAAACGCGGAGAATACGTTAATGCCCTTACACAATCGGAAGCTATTTTGTTCCCGATTATAACAACGCAATCGGGAAGCTTAGTAACTATGTTATACTACCGATTATTATCGATTTTGTGCCGAACTCGCATCTGGCTTCTATGACAATCGGAAGGGAAATAACCTCACGAGACTACCGATTATAGTAGCTCATAAATTCCCAAAATTGGTGATTTCGCCAAGAAAGAAATTTGGGGCAACTGTATAATCGGAAGCCTTATTAACTACCGATTATTCTAGTTCCCAAATTCGAAAAAAATGACATTTTAAAAACAAAATTTGGGGCAGAAATCGTATAATCGGTAGGTTATTAGCTACCGATTGTTCTAGTTCCCAAATTCGAAAAAATGACATTTCGCAAAAACAAAATTTGGGGCAAGCTGTATAATCGGATGGTTATTAGCTACCGATTGTTCTAGTTCCCAAATTTGAAAAAAATGACATTTCTGCAAAAACAAAATTTGGGGCAACTGTATAATCGGAAGTTCAAATACTTCATTTGACTACCGATTATACATATGCCCCAACAAAATAAAGCCGTTGGAACTCTAAACTCTATATAAGGATTGTATCCTTTTACTCTCTATGGAACACAAATACCTTTAAACTCGCTCCAACATCATCTTCAACATAATGGCCCAACCATTCATTAATCCTACGGAGTTCACGATCGAAGAAGATTTATCTTTATGTAGGCGCTATGTTCAATTCTATCCGAGACGAGGAGAAGAACGCAGGCAAGGAGGCATAATGAGTATGAGTTATTTGGGGAAAATTCACGAAAAATTCTGCAACGACACACTGCAGAACTCCAAACAACCGTCACTCACATTGATCTTTTCTGCCGAGTTGGTTCAATAAATGGACACGTCCAAGAATTCGTCCATTTAACTTATCTTGTGAATCAATATCGATTGAGGGGTGAAACCAATGATGACGTTATAGAACGATCTCTCGGGAATGGCGGAGATGGAAAAGATCAAGCTTAGTTATGAAGCTCATTTTAGAATCCTTAGGGCGATGGAAAGATTTAATCCGTTTAGGACTCGTCCAACACGTCATGACGCTAATCGCAATACCTTGTAATAGAATTGCGGGAGTTCAATGTAAAATTAAGATGATGTGTATGTGATATTGTTATGAATTTCAAAATATTTATGAAAATCGGAAGTTTTAATTGTTGATGTAACTACGATTATACTCCAACAGCTAGTTCGTTCAAAAGAAACTAGCCGTGCCTCAAAACCACGTACAATCGGTTGATAATACATATTGATAAACCTCCGATTATACTACTCTAATGAAACTGAGAACTCGTTGACAAAACAACCTATAATCGGAAGTATATAACAATACATGTTTACTGGATTACTCATAATCGGGTGCTTTGTTAAAACATGTCCTACCGATTGTGTGTAATAATTGTACGCAATTTCGATGATCTTGTAAAGTACGCATCAACGGCCATATTTTCAAAAAAAAAAGAGACGTTGGGACTCTCATCTATATAAGGAGGGTAAACTCTTCTTATTTATGCACCAAACAACACATATATAACATTGTGTATTCTACAAATAGATTTTCCATCGTCTACTCTTGTGAATTCATTCTATATCTCAACTTACAAGCATGGCAACGTTTGGACGAGATGAAGATTTGGTCATTGTGAAAACATGGTATCGTGAAACAAGACGTGAAGATGTCATAGCGGGAAGGTTAACACCAAGTCTTTTGGGCGAGGGTATATAGCCAATTTGTGCGAGAGTATGGAAATCCAAAGCAAAGATCACTCAACAAGTTCATGATCGTTTCCGACTTGTCCAAAAAGGGGTAAATGATTACATAACGATACAAAAGAGGATGTTTAACACTAGCCACTTAAGCTTGTCGATCCAACAATTTGTAAGTATAACGCTCGGGTGTTTAATCTTTCTTACTAAAACGAAGTTGACATTATTTTATGTTTGTTTATATAGGAGACACTCGCCAAAAGACAAGACTTAGTTGAAAAGGGTGAAGAATTCACTTATGATGGAAGTTATGAATTCACGAAGTCCGTAGTAACAAGATAAATGTTTTTCTGCTGTTACAATCGGAAGTTATTATTTTATATTGTCTACCGATTCTCGGGAAGATTTTCACCTATTTTTTGGAATTTGGTGACAATCGGAAGTTTATGCGAGATGTTGTCTACTGATTCTGGGAAGATTTTCAGCTTTTTGTCGACTATGGTGACAATCGGAAGTTTATTAAATATGTTGTCTACCGATTCTTGGGAAAAATTTACGAGTTTATTTTTGTCGAGTATGGTGACAATCGGATGTTTATATAATATGTAATCTACCGATTCTGGGAAAAAAATTTCAGTTGTTTTATCAGCCTTTTAATCGGAAGATAAGTTCAAAAAGTTAATAACCGATTATAATATTGATTGAGTCTGTTTACAAAAGCTTGTATAATCGGTTGATATATTAAAAATATAACTACCGATTATAGCTTTAGACTTCACAGTATTTTCCACAAAATTCCAAAAAAAAATATGTACAAATAGGGCTTTCCAAAATACATCTTTCAAACATAACAATCATTGATCTTCATCATCGAGAGGAACCAATTCCGGTAGGCCTTAGGAAAATCCACCTTCATGACGCGATCCCAATCCAACATGTTGGTCTCATATTGTTTCAACCAATCGTTACAATGATTCGTTGGGAAGTAATCGCTCCAACCAGCCAATGGAGGTAATGGGCAATCCCTCTTTACTCTTAAACCGATAAAATGCATCTCATTCACAAATGCCATAACAATTCTTCTATCTTTAACCGATTCATCGCAAACCGTCCTTGTAGGTGTAAACGTATTAGAATGTTCATACCTAGGAGGAACAAAGAAATGTACCACGCAATTCAAAGCGTCCGCTAAGAGATATCCACATTTAGGCATTGTCATCCAATACTTGGATCCGATTGTCTTCAATCCCTTTCGGCACTTTACACGCGCAACAAAGTCTTTGAACTCTAGTTCTTTGTCGTGCCTATCTCCTTCCTTCATCATCTCCATATAGAAATCCTTGTCCTTTATTAGTTGTACCGCCATCTTAGTTCTTAAATTTTGCCATTGGGTGACATCTTCGTTCACCACCTCTCCAAAGTAACCAATTTGTTCCGAGGCGACGTGAAACCCGCAATTGCCATCCCCATCAACCTCGTCGGTGGACAAAACAAATGGAACAATGAGTGGAGGGAGTTGTTTCATATACTCTTCTATAATCGTATACCTTGATCGTGTTGGTCTTCCATGAAAATCCCTAGGACAACGAAGAGTACCATACTTCTCTCTTATAGTCACCATTTCCGTTGAATGTGTTTGTGGCGAGTCGCTCATTTGATCAATAACTACGGAGCTAGTTTGGGTCTCCACTAACACAACTTGTTCCACAAAGATCGACTTGACTTACTTGAAAAGGCTTCTTAGAGACCCTTAGACTTCCATTTTGATCTTTTCTTGGACGACCTCTTTTCTTGGGTTGCGGCTCATCTTCAAATTCGGCTTCCGAACGCTCATGCCGACACAATATTCTTTTATTAGACAAATGATCCTTTAATTCTTTTCTTTCAATGGTCCTCGACACTTCGTGTTTGGCCTACCCGCCCCCTTTTGCTTAATAGGTTCATCAACCTCTTTTAAACGAGGGTGAAGAGCTTGTTCCAAATCATGCATCAATATTTGCTTCTTGGCGCCATTTGTTGTAGCATAACGCTCGGCTATTCTTGCACACAATTCCGACTCCATGAACGACGGACCATTGACTACGGGTGTGCTTGGAGTGAAATTTAATTGCTTCCAAAATGGATGAATATCATTGATGTCAATCACATCGACGTACCTACCCATTTTATGACGACATGGGAGACCAATACCTATCATATCCTTGCAAACACAAACCGTATTCTCGTCATCGTTAGCTTTATACAACTTCAATTGTTCTATCATGTGATTTATTGCCCAACGTGAAAGTTTATGAACAATGCCCCTTAGAAGCAATCTTTCCCCTTCGTGTTCCGTAGGAATTTATGTACACTAAATTGCATAGAAGCCTTAATCTTTATGAGATCACGATTGGTGAATTCATGGATTGCTTCTTGGATCGACACAACTCCATTTTGACTACCTAGAAGTATTTTCTTTAATCGGCCATGAGACCCCTCCGCAATGCTTGTCGCCTCGTTCTTGAAGTTATGATATTCATATGTCCATGCATACACAAACCTCTCCTTAATCGGTAACCATTTTGTTTTACAATACTCAACGGGTTTTGGGTAGTCCTTGTAATATTCTTCCTCAAATTTCTTCAAGTTCCTTTTCGTAAATTTCCTCGGTCATTGACCAAACGATCTTGTCCCATGCTTTCATGAACGATCTCCAAATTATCCCATCCTCCTTCCATTTTTCATCAAATAACCTCTTCTCTTCCTCTCGTTCTTCCTCGGTTAATTTACTAATGCGCTCATCCTCTTCCTTCGACCTCTTGGTACCCTTCCTTGGTTTTTTAGCTTGGAAATGGCGATGGCAATTGTGTCTGAGGTTGCATTGAATGTGCCATGTACCTTTGCAAGTTTCGGGCTTCGAAACACTACCGCTATTGCATGCATTAAGGCTTGATCGTTATCCGTTACAATAACCCTTGGAAAATCATCCCCATTGTAAATGGACCTCGGCGTCTCCGGCATCCAAATGAAACTCACGTTGTTCTCATGATCCATTAAACCCCATGCAATCGTAAACGTGTTTTTTTGTCCGAAGTGTGACAAGCAATGTTCAACAACGGCATGTTATATTTGTTTGTCTTGTAAGTGGCATCTATCAACACAATTTGATGAAAACAACTTGAGCCAATTTTATCATTTCGGGATGTGCCAAGAAAATACGTACCACTTTACCATCCTTTTCTTCCGTTCTCAACGTGTAGTCGTGTAACTCGGCTAACCACTTTGCGATTGTTGCATGACCGTTCTACCATCCCATTCCGTCCTTTTGATCGTAGCTAGGGCCGACTTAATTGTAGATAAAGAAGACAAGTTGTCGGGGTCGTCCGCCTTTATTTTACTTAAGATCGCACTCGCCTTTTTGGATACGCATAGACCTCACCGTCTCCATTTCATGTGGTTTTAACCCGCAACCATTACATGTCCAATAAGAGTATCCGGATCATCGTGGTTGTGACAACCATTAACAACTTTAGACATTTTCCAATCTTTACTTTCCTTACCATCGGGCTTATAGAAGACAATCTTAAATGGGCATCCAATCTTCTTCGTATGAGTTCGGTACTTCTTCCTCTCCGTCTTCCTTACATACTTATTATTCTTTCCCTCGTGACTCTTCTTCTCCCACCTCGCTCACATACCATTTCAAACCGAATATTCTTAACATAGCAGTTCTTAACTACCACGCACATCTTCTCTTTTGCCTTGTTCATAAGCCATTCCTTGGCCTCCTTCTTACTTCCAAATATCTAAATGGGCATATTACAAAACAAAAATAATAAGCATAACCATCTAACATACATGATTTGAAAAAGAAAAGATAATTCGTGAGCATACCAAATCGTTTGCATAGTGTAGGGAAGTATCAGGCCTCAAATAATAATCGTCATCAGCCCTCTACAACAGCCTACGTACGATAACAACAAGTTATGCATTAACACTCGGAAGCAAGTTTAGATAATAAGTAAACGAGCATTGTAACACAATCGGTGATTTAATACTATAAAAACGTAACCGATTATAATAAATCGGTAGTCATCATATACGCATATAGTCTACCGATTAACGACATACTGAGAAATGAACAATTCTTACATGTAAAAACCTTCAATAATCGGAGGGACTATAAATTCATTAACCAACCGATTATTATATACCAATAATCGGACGGTTATTCATGTAGAGAAATTCGATTATGAGAAATTGAAGCTTTCAATTTGGGGATTTTTTCATATTCGGCATATTAATACATCAAATTATACTAGATTATTAATAATCGGTAGATATGTTACTAAATTAACTACCAGAATATATGTCGTTCATGTCATTCAATGCATGCAAAATCAATTTTCACGTTCGAAAACACACACAAACGCACGTAACATGGATAACATGGGTATTAGAGTTTGTTAACAACATACCCGTATGTTTGATGAATCGTTAGCTTCGATCTCGGGTGATTCTCCATTTTCTTCCATGAAAGCGTCGTCTAGGGTTTCATCTCCATCAAAGTTTGGATCATTCAACATATACCCCAAATCGTCATCTCTAAACGGTAGTGAACCTTGAAATTCAACAACTTCACGTCCTCCTTCTTCGTACCCATCCATGTTTATGGAAGTTGGCAAAAATGGGAAGTTGGCAACATATACCCACTTCTTCTTCTTTTTTCTTCTTCTTCTCTCTCACTCAATCGGGAGTTACCTCGCGATGAGTCAAAAAAATTTCCAAACACTAATATATAGACCCCACCTACCGATTACGAGTTTGCTTCCGATTATTGAGTGAAACTACCGATTATTGTTTTGGCTACCGAATATTATAGTTTTTGTCAAAGGTTGAATCACGACCACTTATAATCGGTAGGATATAGGTTTTATCATCTACCGGTTATGTCGGATTGCAAATTAAAGCAAATAAGGATTTTAGAAAAAACTCATTTAGGGGCAACCTATAATCGGTATGTTTTGGAACCTATATTAAAATACGATTATGGCTACTTCCAAATCACGAACCACATGGTTATGCACCTGGCCCCGTACACTCAAAACCTATGGAATTTGGCAAGGGTTCGATGTGGGGCTCCTTACAATCGGTAGGTTGTGAAGTTGTTAACTCTACTCGATTATGGTAGATTTCAAAATTCATCACATGAATGATTTTAGAAAAAACTCATTTTGGGGCGACCCATAATCGGATGGGTTGGTAATATATTTAACTCCGATTATGGCTTGCATCCAAACGCAAACCAAGTGGTTAAGGTTTGTGTGCACTCAAAACCCATGAAATATGGCAAAGGTTGGATCCGGGCTCGTTATAATCGGCGGGTTATATAATAATATACCCTACGATTATGGTAGATTTCAAAATTCATTACGTGAAGGATTTTAGAAAAAACTAAATTTGGGGCAACTTATAATCGGTAGTTTATGTAACCTATTAGACTTAGATTATGGCTACATCCACTGACTCAAGCCAAGTGGTTATGGTTGGCTCTGCACCCCTCAAAACCTATGGAATTTGGCCAGAGGTGAATACGGAGCTCCTTATAATCGGTAGTCTTATAAGTTGGATAAGCTACCGATTATAAAGGGGATTATTAGCAAAGTATCAACACAACAATCGGTAGGTATAGTTTCATTTTAACCTACCGATTGAATGTTTACCTACCGATTATGGTGGTGGCTACCGATTATATAAGGGCATATTGGCCATTTCGAAAAATCGAAGATAAGGGGTAGCTTAGATTTACGTTTGGGTGACCTTTTTTGTCTTTTAGTGTCGCCCCTAATTCTTTCGGGGTCGCCCCTAAAAGTGCAAGGTTTTTTTTTTCTTCTTTTTTTTCTTTTAGAAACTTCTATTAATTTGCTTGTGATCTTTTTGTCGATTCAAACTGTGCTTTCCCCCCACACCCCCACTGGAAACGGGTTTTGAGAATTTGTCGAATTTCCATTCCAGGTTGCATTTAAAATTTAACTATCTACGCCTGCTATTACAGCGCGTGCCAGGTGTTCTAGTTAGGCTTAAATGTCAACTATTGGTTCTGAACTTGTAGTTAAGTAATTGAAGTAATCAAGCTGGAACCAATTTTAATAATTTTCCACGTATTCAACGAAAATGATTTGAGAAAAATCGGGAAGGGCCCACCCCTATTAGAGCCACGGGATTTCTCCCGGTTTTTCTCACAGTCATCCTAGCACTACTGGGTATTCATCTACCCGACCAAACTGCACTACTGGGTACCAGTCAAACTCATGCCATAACGTGGTCCTTCCGTTGAAGATTCAGTTACCTTCTTATTCCATGTATGTTTCCATATAAAAATTAGTTGTTCTGTTTATCTTAATTATTTACTCCCTCCGTCTCACTATTAGTTGACCTACTTTATAACTAAATTTTAAAGTAGGTCAAGTAGGTAAACTAACAGTGAGACGGAGGTAGTATTATGTACTAGTTGAGCTTTTTGTTTAATTTTTAAACTGAAATTCAGAATATTATTCGTTTAAATCTCCGATGATATTCGTCATTGATGATCGGGTTCTTGATGGGGATTGCTCATAGTTCTCTACTTAATGTTATTTAGTTTTTCAACTTGTTCTCTGATTCTATAACTTGATAAGCTGTGTGTATTTCTTTTATTTTTATTATTAACAAATGATAGATTATACTATAGTTGAGAGTTACAGATTCCACGAACTTCACTAGAAAAACATCATTTTTTACTCTTATGACGAGGGAACAACTAGATAAAACATCATTTTGGCCTTGGTTGTTTTACTCATATTAAATTTTGATAGTGATTGATTCCTCCAGAATCTGGAAGTCTGGAACTACTCGACTTTGACTCCGAAAACGTGGATTGATTCCTGAAACAACAAAATTTTAGAGACAGGAAGACAAATTACCAGATTCTCAACAACTCCTCCCAACTACTCTACTTTTGATTTCGATAATGTGCCAAAACGGTAACTTTTATTACAAACGTGTTTACGCATTACAGTCTCCTTTCCTTGTTTCCAAGGATTTTTCATTAATGGAAAAGAACAGAAAATATCTTGGATTACCAAACATGTCCGCATATATGCCAAAACGGTAACTTTTTTAATTTCGAAAACGTGTGTTTACAGTCCTTGTTTCCAAGGACTTCATTAATTCCTTTGGACGGAAAAAGCAGAAAATGTCTCGGATTACTCGATACGTCCGCTCCGAATTCAGTTTCAAAAATCAAAATTTTAGAAACTCTATTATTGGGATGTTTTGGGGCTTCTTTACTAAGCCACTAGTAGTAAATTTTAGAACCCCTTATCCAACTATTTTTATAATGGCTAAAGTATCCGAATTTGATTAGTGATTAAGATTAATCATTCAACTAATTTTCTGGAAATCAAAAAAAAATTCATCAATTTTTTTTCTTTTTTCTTTTCTTTTGATTAGGTAAGATGATTTGAAAAAATTAACTCTTTTTGAATTTTTTTTAAAACACTCAGGAGATCCTTATACTTGATCCAATAACAATTGTTAATTCAATACCGCTCAAAATCCATCATATATTTTTTTTATTTTTATTTTTTGTAGTTACGGCTAGGAAATATTGTCGACCAAGCCATAACAGACACTTTTCAGCTAGGAAATTAAGAACTCCAAGCCAAAAGTGCTAGTCACGGTTGGGAAATCCTAGCCGAAACTCAACATTTATTTTTTTTTCCTTTTTCTTGCAAGTATCAAAATCTCTTTTACGACAAGGAAATCCTAACCGTAAACAACCTCTTACGGATGGGAATTCCAATTTTCCCAACCGTATACCAGAGTACGGTTAGGAAATCCTAACCGAAACCCTACCTTTGTTTTTTATTTGTTTTTGTGATTATCAGAACCGCTTACGGCAAGGAATTCCTAACCCTAAACAGCATTTACGGCTATGAGTTTTAATTGTTCCACCCGTAAACCTAAATTACGGCTAGGAAATCCTATTTTCTTAGACGTAACATTTGATTTACGGTTGGAAATTAAGAACTCCCCAACGTAAACAGTTTCAGTTTTTTTTTTTTTTTTTTTTTTTTGCTCTAACTTAAGCGAACATGATTTTTTCGTCAATCAAAAGCAAAAGTAAATGGTGGGTTTTCTTATGGTGGGTTTGGATGTAGACTTTTAAAGGTGGAATTTGTGGAATTAAGTTTCTCTCGGTATGCTTGGTTGCCTAAATCCCTGGAATAATTTTTCCGACGGGAATCACTTTTCCATCAAATCCTCCATGTGGAGTTTGACCCCTCACACCTAAGATTTGTTGGGAAACATATCAAGGGATTTATGGACCCATTTTTTTTTTAAACTCTAAATCCCATATATATACAATTTTAAGACTATTAGCGCAATGCCAAACAGTACATAGACCTTAACATAAGAGAATTCTATGAATCTTAGGATTTTCAACTGAGTTACCAAACATACAAGGGATTTACATGAATCCCAGAATTTGTAATCCTATGAGATTATAAATTCCTAGAAATTATGAATTCTGCAAACAAACCCACCATTAGTTTTTTTCTTTTTATGATCGTTATCTTCATCGCGATGTGATGGAGAAGAAGAAGAGAGGAAGAAGAATAATAGAATTAGGTTCTTTTATAATTATCATCTTCATCACGATACGATGGAGATTCACAATGTGATGAAGAAGACGAAGTAGTGAGTAAGAAAGATTATAGAGTTAAGTTTTTTAATAATCATGATTTCATCATGATAAAATGAAGGAAAACAGAAGAAGAATAAGAAGAGAAGATTAATTTTTTTTATAATAATAATTAGATTATTAATATGTTTATAAGGTAAGGGTAAATTTGACTTTTCACATTAGGTTTCCCTATCCATTTTTGGATGTGAATATCCATTTCAGCCTTCAAATCCTATTGGGTTCCAGCCCCAATAGTAGGATTCAAATTTTATATTTTCTAATACATCTAACATCGAACGGCCACATAAGCAAACAACGAACATCCAGGGAGAAAATCATTTAATGCATAAACTAAGATATGTTTGAAAATTGTGCCTAAAGTGAGAGTATCACTTTTCCTAAAACGGAGGGAGTACATTGTTTTATTAGTTGCAACGGAAAATCAGTTGATGCATAAACCAAGATATGGATGCATAATATCCTTTTGTGGTGGTTTGCATAATGATTATGCATTTAATTTTTGAAAGTTGCCTAAACGGATAAATACCTCCAAATTTTTCGTAAAAACTCTAAATTTGATATTGTTGTTTGTACTCATTGTGTAGATCTCTTTCAAATCTTTCCAATGAGATAAAATTTGTAAAAATTTCAAGGCACAGATTTTTAGATATGTTACGTTCTTAATAATTAGATTAAAAGTGAGGAGCATTTCGGGATTTTCAGGCTCCAAAGACGTCCGCCAAACAATTTCCAATCTTTTTATCAAATTGCACATTTGCATTAGGTTTCATTTTACAAAAAAAATGGCCATAAAAAGGAATCAATCCCTTCGAGCCCTCTGGTCAATCGGCCCAAACAAATAAACGTCACAGAGATAATCTTTTCCTCCCTCGGCACATTAATGAAAAGAGTAATTATACAAAAACCGCGTAAAAAAACCATGTAAAAACAACCCTCAACGGGGACGCGTCCGGCCACACTAGGAGTTAGCAGGGGCCACTTTTAGGCCCATCATGGGAGGTCGTGTGAGACAACGGTCATGAAGATTTTTTTTAATGAAAATAGGAATAGCAAGCCAATCTGTACATTACACGTACCGACCCTTATATTCCTAAAATACCCCTCACACATCTTATTAATCACAAGTTAGTATGTCGAGAATAGTGATCGACTCTCGATTCTTTAGGATTCCCTATACGTCCCGAGTCGAGAAGTCAATAAATTATTTATCCTATAAGAAAAGAAGTTCAAGATCAAATTTCTTAACCCAAAATTCTCAAAAAAAAAAAAAAAGTCTTTGTTACTTTCTTCTTGTTCTCTACAACTTCTTCACATGTAGTAATCATGGAGTTATGTCCAGTAACAGATTTAGCACCACTATTAGGTGGACTAACGAACTCAACAACGGCAGAAGAATATCTCTGTGGTTCATTCGCTACAGTAACAAACAAATTCACAGATACAACGTTCGCAATCGACACAACAAATCTATCATTCTCAGCCTACTTAGTTTTCGCTATGCAATTAGGATTTGCTATGTATGTGCAGGTTCAGTAAGAGCTAAAAACACCATGAACATAATGCTTACAAACGACTTATCTTCCACTCAATTATAAATAGTATAAAAGTAAAATTCGCAAATCCTTAATGGCGGAATTGGTTTGTTGCTGACTTTGTTGGAACATACACGTAAGACCTTGCATCATTGTAATCATCTTTTCGGAGGCGTCATCCATATAAAAAAAATGAACACTAAAATCATTTGAATTATGCACTTATCAACACCTACATAACATTCCTGAAATCTCACTATCAAAAAATGAAGTCCCATAAACAACTCTACCTATTCTTTCAACATACATGTTCTCAATGCACTTACAGAGTTCATGAACCATTATAAAAATTAAAAGAATCCAATTAAACTAAAACTAATCGAACCCAAATTGGGAAATTCAAATTTTGAGCTTAATTTTAATTCCAAGTCTAATTCGATTCAACCCAAATATCTCCCGCATACATATCAATTATCATAATGTGTTGAAAACCCCAATTAAATGTCCAACTATTTGATATCCTACATAAGATATTTAGCATATACGTATAAGAAAAACCTCTTCTGATTAATAAATGATGAATTATATAGTGTATACTTCTTCCATTGCCACTACCATTATTAAATCCTCCGTTCAAAAGATTACGAAAAGCTCATCTCATCTAATCTACGATTTCCAACATCACTAACCCTTTTTACTTGAACTTTCATTTTAACAAAGAAGATTAACAATTCTATTTCTCTGCAACTCTAAGATTACAATATTTTTATAGTCGTCTTTATTTCATTCATTCGTGAACAATCAAAATCAAATGATAGAACACATGAAAGTTCAAAGGTAAAGAGAATAACCAGTCGAAATAGGAAAAAGAAAAATAAAAAAATAAAACGAATTGTTTTGAGAAGTTCTGCAGAAGCAAGAAGCAAGAAATTTTTGCGTCAAGAAAAGTTGCTTTTCTGCTTAAATAACCTGGCGAGATTGGGGTATACCCAAACTAATTGGGGTATACCCAATAATACAAAAAAGGGTCATTTTGAAGTAAAACCAAGCCACCCCTTAACCTTGTATTTTCAAAATGGCAAAATTGCCCTCGTTTAATTAACACTAAAATTTTGATTAGATTAATTAATTAAGTTTAAGTTGATTGAATAGATTAAAACTTATGAATTTTAAGTTATGAAAATTTGTTTTTGATTGAACTTTTGTGGGATGATTTTTGATGATTTTTTTTTCTTTTTTTTTTTGAGAATATCTCTTACCCAGCGAAAATGAAGCACACAACCGAAATACTTCTAAAAAGGGGATTGCAAATCTTATATGAAATCATACTCAAAATCAAAGAATAAATAAACACTTTCGATTACGAAAGTATGAAAAGCTCAAGAAGGTCTTCATCGTCGACCTCGCCGTAAAAGTGGCCTGCATGATCTTCATCGTCGACCTTGCCTACTTTTGTTTTTTGACATACAGGAGATGACATAAAAAATTTATTGGCCGGCAAGGTATTCAAAAAATACCCTTACGGCTGTATTTGGCTGGCAAGGTATTCAAAAAATACCCCGCCGACTGTTGAAAAATTTACAGTCGCCGCCATGGCTATTATGAAAAGTTAAAAGATATGCATGTTCACGACCTTAGCGAGGCCAAAAACACAAAAATCATAATTTTCGATTTCTAACCTAATATAACAATCAAATCACACAACACAATGATGGGTTTGAGTTTAAACATCATTTATAGTCTTCTTTTCATTTGGTAGAGTCAACAAATTTTTTGGAAAATCAAAGTTGAAGATTGTTATATGGCTTTGGTTGATGGAAGATGAAGATGAAGATGAAGAAGAAGAGAAGAAGATGAAATGAAGAGAATAAAAAATGATTTAGGGTAATTAAGATTATTAATGGGTAAGGGTAGTTTTGTAACTTACCCATTAGGACTCCCCCTAAAACCCACAAAAAGTGTCCCTTTAAAATTGGGTATACCCCAATTAGTTTGAGTATACCCCAATCTCGCCAGGTTAAATAAGTCGATCTATTATCACTTTCCCATATTGACTTATGACTTTTCGACTTAAATAAGTCAAAAAGCTACTTTTAACTGGTATCCAAACACCATATTAGTACTTTTACCTTGTTTAGGCACCCCCTATACCTCTCTTTCTCTAGGTTGGATGAGGAATTTGATAGGCCCAAAAATAGCCTAGCTAGATTTACTGGTGGTGATGATGCATTCGGCTCCTCCAAACAGCTATTTCTCTACTAGCCACTCATTATTTCCGACCCTAAAAAAAATCAAAATAAATTAACTCAACTATGAGAATATGCAAACAACAAAATTTTCAGGAAGACAAGTTACCAGATTCTCAACACGGAATCCCAACTACTACTATACTTTTTTTATGTCGAAATTTTTGATTTCGAAAATATGCCAAAACGGTAACTTTTATTATAATTTTTAATTGTTACCCTTTCCTTGTTTCCAAGATTCTTCATTAATTCCTTTCATCCTTTGGAATGAAAAAAAGAAAGAAAATATCTCGGATTACCAAAACACCTCCACATAATCCAATTTCATTAAAAATTTACATTTCCTAAGGGTGTTCCTTTATATACCCCAGAAAATGTAAATGGTACCCCATTTGTCAGTTATGTTAGTTATAATTTGGTTAAAATAAAAATTATGAATTTACTTGAAAATTTTGATAGCCATACCCCAATTTCCAGTAGCTAAAAAAAGTTTCTCAATGTTATATTGTTGTTGAGACCATTCTAAATCTTTTCTAAGCACTTTTAATCTCTCAATTCTTTAAAGTATGCATACAACGAAATAAAAAGGGTGCGAAAAGATAGGAGTAAGACCCATACACGCAACATCTTCAGATTCACAAGTAACTTTTTCTAGGATTTCAAAACTAAGCTTGATGTTCATAAGGTAATTGACGTATCCTTCAACAACTGGGATCAATAATAATAAGATAGGTAGTTGTTGAAAACCATTAATGTAAGAAATTGTCATCGGTGGGCATTAACCAGAGATGAGTGAAGAAAACCCATCTCTGTTTTCTTTTCCCTTCCATATGACGAAAGACTCACAAACTAAAAACGCGAGATCTAACAGATTTATTTTTGATTCTTGAAGACCTTTTTACTCTAAATTAAGTTGCTGCTATGAAATCTATCAAACCCTAGGTCAAATTTCTAAGTATATTCAAAACAAAATAATCCTAAATATTCTAAGGTTTATTTTTTATTTTTCTAGTGTTGAAGACCAATATTATTTCTTTGCTTGTTTAAATCTTCCTCCCGCATTAAAAAGTAATAATCCATCTCTTCAATCCTTCGACTTACAGAAAAAATGAAACAATACATATCACGATAGTTTTCCGTTTGATAAAGTACCCCTCTCTCAAGGAACCCAAAAAAAAAAAAAAATGCCCCTGTTATTTTGAAATTTGTTAAAGTATCCCTACGTTAGTTTTCCGATCTGGTGTTAGTTAAGACATTTTACTTTACATATTTGCCCTTTACTTATTGCCACATTGATCTTCTACATCATTTTTTAAGTTAAGTAAGTCCTGTTTGGGATCGTTACCGCTTTCGAGGTTCGTTACATCATTTCCCAAAAAGGTTCATCATTTCAAGTGTTTTGGGGTTTTTGGTTGGAGGAAAATCGACCTTCTACAACATTTTTTAGGTTCGTCAAGCCCGGTTCAGGATCGTCCCTGGCAACGCTTTCAGGTTAAATCAGGTAGATTCGAGGGATCATTACACCGTTTCAGGATCGTGGGTCATTTACCTTCCCCCACCAAGGAGATGTAGTTCGGGTACATAGGACTTTTAATTGGAAAGATAGCTATGCCACCTAGCACTTAGCCGGACGGAATTTGCCTTTTTGAATAAAACATGGTACTTTAATAAATTTCTAAAAACGGGGACACTTTTTTTAGTGTAATGTGAAAAGTAGGGATACTTTATCAAAAATCACAAAATTTTTAAGGGCATAGAGACTAAGGGGTATCGTTAGCATTTCGTGAGGTATATAAAGGAACGACCACCGTACAACGGCCGCAGAAAGAAACAAAAAAAAGATAAACAAGAGAGAATCTTTTCTTCCCACGGGCAGTAAAGAAAATAGGAACATAAATCCGAAATCCAATCTGTATGCTACACGTATCCTGTTAATTATTTTTATACTCCTAAAATACCCCTCATACTTCTTACTAATTACATGTAAGTATGGAAAATATTTTCGACTCTTTAAGATTCCGTATCCGTCCCGAGTCCAGAACTCGACTCTGAACTGAAGAAGAAGAAAAGTCAACAAATAATTTATCCTATATAAAAGGAGATCCTTGACCCAAAATTATCAGAGAAATCAATCTCTGCTCCTTCCCTTCCTGCAACCTCTTCATAATCATGGAGTTATGTTCAGCCACCGATTTAGCACCACTATTAGGTGGACTAACGAACTCAACAGCAGCAGCAGAATATCTCTGTGGTTCATTCGGTACAGTGACAACCAAATTCACAGACGTAGGATTCGCAATCGACACAACATATCTATTATTCTCAGCCTACTTAGTCTTCGCTATGCAATTAGGATTTGCTATGTTATGTGCAGGTTCAGTAAGAGCTAAAAACACCATGAACATAATGCTTACAAACGTCTTAGATGCAGCTGCCGGTGGTTTGTTTTATTATCTTTTCGGTTTTGCTTTTGCTTTTGGTACACCTTCTAATGGATTCATCGGGAAACATTTCTTTTGGTCTTAAAGAGATTCCTGCTGCTGGTGGTTTTGATTATGGTTATTTCCTTTATCAATGGGCTTTTGCTATTGCTGCTGCTGGGATTACTAGCGGTTCGATTGCGGAACGAACTCGGTTCGTCGCCTATTTGATTTACTCAGCTTTCCTCACCGGTTTTGTGTACCCAGTTGTTGTTTCTCATTGGTTTTGGTCTGTTGATGGTTGGGCTAGTCCGTCCAGAACTGATGGGAATTTGTTATTCGGTTCTGGAGTAATCGATTTCGCTGGTTCCGGTGTTGTTCATATGGTCGGAGGTATTGCTGGTTTATGGGGTGCGTTAATCGAAGGACCAGAATCGGCCGATTCGATCATACTGGGAGGGCCGTTGCCCTTAAGGTCATAGCGCTTCGTTGGTTGTTTTGGGTACTTTCTTGTTGTGGTTTGGATGGTACGGATTTAACCCTGGCTCTTTCGTTACCATCTTGAAGACGTATGGCGAAAGTGGAAGTTATTATGGGCAATGGAGTGCTATTGGCAGAACTGCTGTTACTACTACTTTAGCTGGTTGTACAGCCGCGCTGACGACTTTGTTCGGGAAAAGATTGTTAGTCGGGCATTGGAATGTTACTGATGTTTGTAATGGTTTGTTGGGTGGTTTCGCTGCGATTACCTCCGGTTGTTCTGTTGTCGAACCGTGGGCAGCTATTATTTGCGGATTTGTTGCGTCCGGGGTGTTGATTGGATGTAATAAACTCGCCGAGAGATTCAAGTACGATGATCCATTGGAAGCAGCTCAATTGCACGGTGGTTGTGGTACATGGGGTATAATTTTTACAGCTTTGTTTGCCAAGAAAGAATATGTTGCTCAGATATATAACGGCGGCCTTGATGGTAGACCTTATGGTTTGTTTATGGGTGGTGGCGGAAAATTGTTAGCGGCACATATTGTTCAGATTTTGGTTATTGCCGGTTGGGTTAGTGCAACAATGGGTCCGTTGTTTTTGATACTAAACAAGTTGAAGCTATTGAGAATTTCATCCGAAGATGAAATGCAAGGAATGGATGTAACTAGGCATGGTGGTTTCGCATATGTTTATCATGATGACGATGATTCGTTACCAAACATGGGTTCCAGTTGAGGAAAGTTGAACCTAGCGGCACTCCAAAAACCAATTCTGCTGCACCCGTCGTTTAATTTAATTGTTTTTTTTTTTTTTTAGTGTGTGTGGTTGTAGTTTGCCAAATGGAAGTGATTTGGTCTTTACTCTGCTTATCTGTATATTGTTGTCGAAGAATTTTTACGTGTCAAGTGTTTTGGTTTTTTGTGGGTGTGAATTGTAGTCCTTAGTTTATGAGGTTCACATGATGAAAACCCAATCTTATTAGGGATCACAATGGAATTCATGTGACTTGCAAACTTGTGATGCTAATTTAGTTATTTGATTCGACGAATGTAGAAAACGTAGAGATGGTGAAAGATTGGGCAACCATTTTTTTCTTCTTCTTAAAAAACATTATCTTCATATTTGGGTATTCAATTCCTAAAGAACCAAATCTTATGGGTGACCAACATGAGATTAGTTAGAGAACGGTTGACAAAAGCTCAACTTGGTAGGAGGAATACATTCGATTCGGTTTTCAAGCTGCCATACCGTATACTGGATTACCACGAAAATAGGTTATACAACATTAACAAACTTATGGTATCACTTTGTTTGTTTGCGGCTAACCCGATTTGCTCGGTCAATCACGACTACACTAACTGATCGAGCCGATCAGTCGACTGTTTTGTTTTCCATTTTGAGTCGAATCCCACGACTCAACCTCCGACCAGACTACAACCTCCAAAATGGACCCATTTGAGTTAAGAAATAAAATTCTCTTAACTTATGTGACCAAATCACTGACTCATATTTTTTGTTAGTTGAGTAAGATTTGACTCCTTAAACATGTTGAGTCAATCGACTCAAGTCGGTAATTTTAGATCGGATCGATTCAAGAGTAAACAAACATGGCGTATGTTAATGCAATAATACCCCTAATCTTGGTAGCCGCCTTGAACAGTCATGAGAAAATCCTAATGGAGTTTGCTGTCCATCGAGGGACAATCAAATCGCATAAAGGAATACTGGATAATTTTTTTTTTTTAAAAGTGGTAATTATAATGCATAAGATTGGATTATTTTACTTTCTTTAGAGCAAGCGCCCGTGGGCGACTAAACCCATTTATTTGGTCTCGAACCGGCGTAGCGGACCCGGACCATCACTAAATCCGAGACTAAATCAATAAATAAGCGATTATATTTGGTCGGCGACCAAGACCAAAACCCAAATTTTAGTCGAGCGTTTATATATAGTGTTCGCCCCCACACCCGAAAGTTGATATAGTATTCGCCCCACCAAAGGACGTAAAGTCTACGCCTACGCAGCGTAGTTATATACGCCCATATATATATATTTTTTTAATTTATTGTGGGGCGGGAGGTTTATACCCGCCCCACTCAAAAATTTAGAATATGTGAAAGGGGCGTGGATTATACCACAGCCCCATATATATATATATATATATATATATATATTTTTTCTTTTCTTAAGTTTTCGGAGAGCGAACGTATACCCTCCGCCCCACATCAAAGTGACGTATACTTAACGCCCCACACCAGGCGTTAGTATAGTTTACGCTCCACCAAAATTTAGTCTTCCTCCCACTGCGTCACTCAACGGACTAAACCCAAATTTAGTCTTTTTTTTTCCCTTTTTGGTCTTTGGTTATACTCGCACCACTGCAGTTGCTCTTAGGATTTAAAAATTTAAAATTCAGGGATTAATCATGCATACAATATATACTATGCCACCAGAAATAAATTCAAGAACCCCATTATTGACTGTCCAAGTCAATGATGTACACCGAAAAGCATGAATAAAGTTGCTATTGGTGAGCATTTATTTTCAGGACTTTATAGGCTTAGCTTTTGGGTTCTTAAGAGCAACTGCAGTGGGCGACTAAACCCATTTATTTGGTCTCTCAACCAGGCGTAGCGGGACGGACCATCGATCAAATCCCAGACCATCGACTAAATCCCAGACTATATTTGATGCAGGACCAGAGACAAATCCAAATTTTTAGTCGACGAACGTATAGTTAACGCCCCCACCAGGCGGACCTATAGTTGCGCCCAGCCACAGGCGGGCATAAAGTTAACGCCCACACCGGGCGTTAACTATGCGTTCTTTTTTTTTTTTATGTTGGGGCGGTTGTTATACCTGCGCATAAACTTTTTTTTTTTTCCCCAAGTACGTGAACAGGATCTCGCTCCATCGGGCGAACTTATAACGTACGCTCCACCATCGGGCGAACTTATAATGTCTGCGCTCCACCATCGGGCGACTTATAATTTACCCCCACCGTTAGTCTTCTGCCCACGTAGTGTCACGGCACGGACTAAACCCAAATTTTGGTCTTTTTTTCCTCTTTGGTCTTTGGTTATGCTCGCACCACTTCTTGGTTGCTCTAACAACATTCAAAAGTGTACGAGAAGCGATGGGTTCAGCAGTGCTACGGGTGAGTCTCTTGTGCGAAGCTCTACCCTTCCCCACTCCCTTCCCCTGTTAGGTGGCGATGATCTTAGCCCTTGAACATGGATTGGAGTTAACGGGGGTCCTTTGTGTGGTATCACCCACTATATGCATGACACCTCATGGTGGAAATGGTTGGGGGAAGACTAGCATTTCGCTCTTAATGACCAAACTGGAAGTGAATGATGAAATTTCCAACCTTTTAAGTTTTCAAAAAAGTCAATGCGACGGATCTGCGGGAAAGTCGGTCTTTGGCTTTTAAGAAGCTTAGCATTGACTTTGAAATTCTGAAAATATCAATGTATTATCCGGTTTTAGGCTCCAACTCTAAAATGATGGTTTTGGTCGGGGTCTCGATAAATTTGTATGGTATCGTGTAACAAGGGGTGAAAAAAGTCCACTCTAAAATGATAATTTGATTTTATTTTGCATTCCTCTAAAAGCAAGGGAGGAATCCAGTTCTTCTTTCCACTTGAGATTTCATTAAAAGCCCAATTTAGTTGAAATGCATATGAATGAAGTTTGTGCTTTTATGTAAATCCTTATACTTGGTGTAATAGAAGATTCAAGAATCTTGTAAATTGATCTTTGAAAGCGGATAGGGATTTTATGAATGATGAATGGTTGCTTGTTCTTCCTCATGCTCGTGTTACAAATTCGGGTAGAGTTTATTATGATCATTGTCCGATATTGCTTAAATGTTTTTCCTGAGAACACATGCTAAATATTCCTTATAAGTTTTTACATGTTGGCGATTAAATCCTGAGTTTAAGAATGTTACGTAAAATTAAGACTCTTTTAAAATGAATGGTTCACCAAGTTTTATTGCGGTAGGCAAAGCTGAAAAATCTTAAAAAGGATCTTAGCAAGTGGAACATTGAGTCTTTTGGTCATATTAAAAATACAATCAATAAATTGAATTAAAATTGAAAAGTTGCAAGGCATGAGCGTATACTTCTTCTATTGGTGGTTACATTTTGAATTATTCTAAGCGACTTGATTACTAGTATGAATTGGAAAATGACTTTTATAAAAAAAAATCTAGGATAAACTATTTCACTCATTATGATAAAAATACGCAATTCTTCCTATAATTGATCACATTAAGCTTAGAAACATGTATAATACTATACGTCTTTTAAAGGATAATCAAAGTAGCTGGTTTAGAATGTCAGAACAAGTTGTTTCTCTATTCACAAATCATTTCAAGAATATTTATACTTCGTCTAACCCAAGCAATGATGTCATTAATGAAGTTTTGAAAGATGTGCAACCTATTGTTACATAAGATATGAATTCTACTTTAGTGGCTATTCCAAGCTGAGCTAGAGATTCATAATACTGATGTGAAAAAATGGCACCTTGGAATTCTCGGGGATGGGATGGATTTCAAGTTGGTTTCTTTAAGTGATAATTGGGAAGAAACTTGAAAGAGGTAATTGCTCATGTTCGAAATTTCTTCGTACAATTTCTTGCTAAAGCAAATGAATCATTCTTTCATTGCTTTGATTCCTAAAGTTGGTAGTCATACACTCCGAATGATTTTAGACCTATCGGTTTATCTAATCTTTGTCTATAAAATTGCTTCTAAAATTTTTACCAATAGGCTTAAACCTTTATTATTATATCTCCTTTTCGATCAGCTTTTATATCAAATAGACAAATTCATGACAACATCGTTGTGTAGAAATCTTGCATTCTTTTTTAAAGGAAAAGGAAAAAAAAGCTAAGCTGGTTTTATGGCAATAAAGCTTGATCTTTTCAAAGCTTTTGATAGATTAGAATGGTCTTTCATCATATCGATTTTTAGAAAATTAGGTTTCTCACGAGGATTGGTGTCAATTAATTTTTCAATGTATCAACACGATTTCTTATTTTGTTTTAGTGAATGGATCACCGGGTGAGATGTGTTTTCCTTCTAGGGGTATAAGACAGGGAGATTGTATGTCTCCATATATATTTATAATATGTATGGAAGTTTTATCCCAACTACTTCTAAAAGGTGAATAAGATAAATTGATACGAGTTTTAAAATTAGAAAAGATAGTCCATCCATTTCACATATGTTTTTCGCCGATGATTGTATGCTTTTTTCAAAAGCTTCTCTTTTTTGTATGCTAGGAATATTATGAAAATTATAAATGATTTTGCAAAAGCTTAGGTCAGCGATTAATTTTGAGAAATCGGGATTTTTACTAGTGCTAAGATGCATCATAAACATAAAAGCTTTTATCAAGAACTCACAGGGATTAAATATATGAGTAGTTACGAAGTACTTGGGTACTCCTCTTTTATCCATGAGAGATAAAACAAAATCTTTTCAATTTTAATTGATAAGTTCTATTCTAGATTGAGTAATTGTAAAAGATCAAATCTTAATTGTGCTGGTAGAACATTGGTTACTAAGCATGTTCTTTCTAGTCTAGCTTGTCTATCATATGTCGTGTTTTCACTTTCCAAAAGAAAATTACTTCTATAATTGATTCTACTCAAAGAACTTTTTGGTGGTCTAAGGATCTAAGACATACGACTTATTATCGTTCATGGATGGACATTGGTAAATCTAAATGCGGTGGTGCGGGTATTAGAAACTCTTATGTTGTTAATAGGGTCTTCATAGCTAAACTTAGTTGGAGGATTATTCAGAGATCGGACATTTGATCTCAGTTTCTAAAGGATAAGTATTTTCCTAACTAAAATTTACTGGAAATCGATAAAGCTGTTGATTCGTCTTCTTGTATTTGGAAGGGTATTGTCAATAGTTTAATCTTTCTCAATTCTAATATAGTCAGGAAAATAAATGATGGTAATTCTACCAAAAATTGGTCTTCAATACTGGTTACACAGTGTAAATCTCTCACTGTGTCTATTAACCACGACTTTAATTATACTTTTGTTAGTGAGCTTATTGATGTGCAAAATCATTCTTTGGAATATTAACCTTTTAAATTCTTTATTCTCCTCGAATGATGTTATCAAGATTAGAACAGTTAGGTTTAATCTACATCTTAAAGATAAAGTTAAGTGGGCTCATACTAGTAATGATAAGTTTACTATTAAATCGGCTTATAAGGTGTATATGAATGAAAGTTTTTCGGTTGAAGATGCCTCTTTTTGGAAGAAAGTTTGGTCTTTAGATTGTCTTCCTAAAATTAAGTTCTTCATGTGGAAGATTTTGCGCAAATGCTTCCCCATCAATACTATGCTTAAAATTTATAATCCTTAAATTGATGATACTTGTCCTTTGTGTAACAATCATATGGAGTCTACGAATCATTTATTCTTTCATTGTCTATTGCTTCTCATGTGTGGTTTGATCTATCTTTTCAACATCTAGTTCATTCGATTTTTCTTGGATTGGAGATTTCTTTCTCGAGCGGGTTTGATAGTAACTTGGGGCGGTCTCCTTTTCTTGTGAATTGGCCAAGTATTGGGGCTATTATTATGTGGTTTATATGGAAGGCAAGATGTGATATGGTTTTCAAAAAAGTATCTATTAATATGGATAAAATTATTCAAGATGCTAAAAAAATGATCAATACATACATTGCCCCTTCTTTGACTGTTAAGGCAGTTAATAGAGAGGTTAAGTTAAGATTGTTGCGAGCTGTAACAATAAAACACTAAAAAGAAGATGTGAATAAGTTATAAGTAAAATTTATGAAAGGTAAATAAGCACTCAATGGACAAAAAAGAGAAGACGAGTCACGTGTTCAACACGCTGTCCTTAACACAATAGTTGACCGGTACGCCTCAAGAATGAGTGATGCCTATACCCCTGTGGTCAAGTTGTATCCAGGATAAAACTGTCTGTTGCAAGTATTGTTAGCACTACAATACTTGCCCACTCTTACGAACTCAACAGCAAAGCACAGAAGAAAACAAAAAGACCACACGGAGGGAGAGAGACGAAAAGAAGAGGATAGTAGCTCTTCTGGACACAAATTGAAATGAAAAGTTCGATTGTCTTTTATAGGCAGAATGAGAGAGGGTGAAATTGACAATTGATTAAGATTAATTCCTTCATAAATCTAATTAAATTAAAACGGAATATGAATGTCGAATTTATTTATTTTAATTTTCAAATCAAAATAAAGTTTAAAACGGAAAGAATATAAAATTTAAACATTGAGAAAAAATCCGTTAAAAAGAGTTTTTGGTAAGCAAAATATTTTCTTCCGGTCCCCCCCAAATTTAATGAAAATTTGATTTGATTTTCAAAATCGTTTTAGGAATTAATTCAAAAGAATTTTGACCAAAAAGATAAGTCTTGGTTGACTTGTCCATGGCGGTGGCACGAGCTCGAGCCTTAAGCCCAAGCCTTAGTGGAATCAAAAATATTTCGCCCCACCCGTTCCACCCACATTGTTTTACTAACTATCCATAAAGGAATAGCTATATAGTGGATATCATCTTTAGTTATACCCAATGTGGGACTAAAGGTCCTATTTCATTCACTCATATGAAAATGAGTAAGAGCTCTTAGAGACCCAAAGGTTCTAAGTTCCATTCCCACCAAAACCATAAAATCAAAACATTAAAAACTCATTTTCTCCAACAATCCCCCACATTAATGAAATACCGATAAAATCGAGAAAACGGAAAGCGAGAAATACCACTTAGGCAAGAGGTGTCCATGAGGTCTTGAACCTTTGCTTAGTGAGAAATTGCCGGGACTACTTGATGGACAGTGAACGCGATGTCTTGAACTGCCATCGTTTGGTGTAATCCGCGATAATAACCACGCGTGATATCTCTCTAGGTGCTGTCAAGTTCGTGCCGTTGTGTCCTTTTTGGCCCTGGACAAATCCCGTTTCTCAGAATGCTCTAGAGAATCAGCTCTATTCTCATAGGAAGCGACCCACTTCCACATTCAGATAGGTGAGTTCCATCAAGAGTGTTTACTGCTACACCCCACTTCAATCTTAAATTGAAACTATAGAACTCATTAAGACTTAGTTAAAAGTCATCCTTCACATGCAATCACACTATCACGTCTACACCATAGGGAAGGGGCGAGAGAATGAAATTCTCACGATAGTGTTTACCTTGACCCGCCACAAATTAGTTGTCTCATTCAAAACCTTGATCTTGGGATCTCCAGTCAGCAAGGTTGAGTATCCTTCATGGCAAGTTTATTTAATGAGCCTAAGCCCCATCCCCCTCGATGCATTATTAACTATCTCCTTGGACAAACCTTTCGTCAAAGGGTCCGCGATATTCTCCTTAGACTTTACCCAATCAATTGAAATATCGCCTTTTGAGATTAGTTTTTCAGGTATTATGTCTTCTTTTAATGTGTATAGACTTCCCATTATAGTAGTTGTTTTTAGCCTTAGCTATAGCAGCTTGATTATCACAATGTATAGATATAGGCCGGCACGTGCCTATGCCGAGAGAGAATGTCTTCTAAAAAGCATCTTAGCCAAGCGGCTTCCTCTCTGCTTTATCTAACGCAATAAACTCGGACTCCATAGTGGATCGAGCTATGCAGTCTGTTTGGAACTCTTCCAAGAAACATTTTTTGCTAGAGTGAAAACATATCCACTCGTAGACTTAGTCTCCTCTACGAGTCCGATATCCAGTTTGCATCACAAAATCCCTCAAGGACGGCGGGTACCCTTCATAATTTAAACAAAAGGTCAAAGTGTATTTCAAATACCTCAACACTCTAAAAAGTGCATCCCGGTGTTCTGCTTACTGGATTACAAGTATACCTACTTAACCTACTCACAAATAAGCAATGTCCGGCCTAGTACCAGTTCATCAAATACATCAGACTTCCTATAACTCGTGAGTATTCAAGTTGTGACACTCCATTACCCTTATTCTTTTTGAGTTTACAACAGGGATCATACGGAGTATAAGCAGGTTTACAATCAAAATGATTGAATTTTCTAAGCACAGATTCAACATAATGAGATTGACTAAGACTATAACCATTAGAATTTCTTCTAATTTTCATCCCTAAGATTACATCTGCAGGGGGCCTAAGTCTTTCATGTCAAAGTTCTCATTTAGCATGCTCTTAGTGGAATTAATTACATCCATGTTTGTACCAAGTATAAGCATATCATCAACATACAAGCATACAATCACACAGGCATCATTCACAAGTTTAGTATAGACACACTTGTCAGATTCATTGATTTTAAAACCACTAGAAAACATTACATGATCAAATTTTTCATGCCATTGTTTAGGTGCTTGTTTCAATCCATACAAAGATTTTTTCAGTTTACAAACTTTGTTTTCACAACCTTTCACTACAAAGCCCTCAGGTTGTTCCATGTAAATTTCTTCATCTAATTCACCATTTAGAAAAGTTGTTTTTACATCCATTTGATGTATCTCTAGGTTATGAACCGCAGCTATAGCAATTAACATCCTAATGGAAGTAATTCTCGTAACGGGTGAGTAAGTATCAAAGAAATCTACACCTTCCTGTTGTTTATAGCCTTTAGCTACTAACCTAGCCTTGTATTTTTGAACAGTTCCATCTATGTTACGTTTCCTCCTGAAGATCCATCTACATCCTATGGCCTTACACCCTGGAGGTAAATCTACCAGCTCCCACGTATCATTTTCTTTGATGGATTCCATCTCACTAACAGATGACTCTTTCCACCATGGAGCTTCAGAAGAAGTCATGGCTTCTCTAAAAGTCTGAGGATCAGACTCTGCTAGTGTTACGAAGTCAGGTCCAAAGGAGGTTTTGGTTCTAGCCCTTTTACTTCTCCTAGGCTCAATTTCTACTTCGTCTTCCTCTAAAGGTAAAGTCGGACTTGGTTGAAGGGACATCTAGGGGATCAAGACCTCTCTTACGAGAGTCAGATTTCAAAGGAAAAACATTTTCAAAGAACACAGCATCCCTAGATTCCATAATAGTATTCACACCAATTTCAGAAATTTCAGAACTCACAACCATAAATCTATATGCAGGAGTATGCTCAGGATACCCTATGAAGACACAGTCAACAGTTTTGGGTCCTATCTTGGTTGCTTTAGGTTTAGGGATCTGAACCTTAGCCAAACACCCCCACACTTTGAAGTATGCAAAAGAAGGTTGTCTACCTTTCCACAATTCATATGGAGTTTTATCTGATCCTTTAAAGGGTACTCTATTCAGGATATAGCAGGCTGAGAGGATAGCTTCCCCCCACAAGTTCGAAGGTAATCCTGAACTAATTAACATGGCATTCATCATATCCTTAAGGGTACGGTTCTTACGTTCAGCTACACCATTGGACTGAGGTGAATAAGGAGGGGTAACCTCGTGTATTATGCCATGTTCTACACAGAAATCTCCTATCGGAACTCTGTACTCACCACCACGGTCAGACCTAACTGTTTTAATGGTAGTATTTAATTGGTTTTCAACTTCTAGTTTATACATCTTAAAGGCTTCTAAGGCATCATCCTTACCTCTAAGCAAATATATATGACAAGTACCTAGTACGACTGTCTATAAAAGTAACAAACCATTTCTTACCACCTCTAGTTTGAACCGATTTCATGTCAACTAGGTCCGAGTGAATTAATTCTAAGGGTTTAGAATTTCTATGAACTTTTTGCTAAAAGGTTTTCTAGCATACTTTGATTCTACACATATTTCACATTTGTGTTCCTTTTCCAAACTAAATTTGGGTATGCGGCCTACATTAGCCGATTTATGCATTGACTTATAATTTACATGTCCAAGTCTACCATGCCAAACATTCAAAGACTCACAAACATAAGCGAAAGAATCATTCTTATTCATTACAAAGAAGTTTACATTAAGCTTATACTGGACCCTCGGTCTTATAACCCCGCCCCACATAATCCTTACCCTTAGTTACAACACATTTCCCAGATTCTATTACAATTTTAAATCCCTTATCATCTAAAACACCACAAGAAACAAGATTTTTGCAGATGTCCTAACATGAAGAACTTCATTCAATGTGAGAGTTTTGCCGAAGTTAGCTTGAGCCCAACTTTGCCTTTTCCTACAACCGCAGACTGCAGATGAGTTACCCATATAGAGTTTTTCTCCTTCCCCTACCTTATCATAGGAGGTGAACATATCTCTGTTTCCACAGACATGTTTGGTAGCCCCAGAGTCTACCCACCAATCTCTCACATTTGTTACCAAATTAACTTCAGACACCGTACCAGAAAATTCATCTTTGTTGTTTTCAACCAAATTAGCATTATTTTTCTTTTTAAGGTCCTTACGGTTTCTACAGTGAACCGCCATATGGCCAGGATTTCCGCAAGCATAGCAATCACCCTTAATTTTATTAATGCTAGATTTGGGTTTCTGAAACATACCTTTCTTGCCTGGAGGTTTCTTGGAGTTGTTTCGGTTCTTATCAGCATTGGAACCTTTGTGTTCGGTCACATGAGCTTTGTTTGACATGTCCCTTACGCAGAAGATACATTTTTGTCCTTGGAGCACAACAATTCTTCAACTTGAATCTTCTTACCCAAATCAACCATAGTGACTTCACCGAGTTTCATGTCTCGGTTTCTTCTTGTACTCGGACCGGGAAGAAGGCAATTTCTCAATGACAAGAGACACTTGAAAAGTTTCATCAATCATCATACCTTCCGCAAGAATTTGATTGATAATTTCTTTGGAATTCAAGGAATTGATCAACCACAGATTTGTCATTCGACATTTTGTATTCCATGAACTTAGCTACCAAAATTTCTTACTTCCAGTTTTCAACTTGGTATTTTGCCTCTAAAGCGACCCATAAATCAAAAGCATTAAAATTCTCTTTTGCAATATAGAAGTCATACATAACATCTTCTAAACAGTTGAGAATATGATTTTTGGCCATATAGTTCTGCCTAACCCAATCCTCCAACTCAAGTTCACGTCCCATATCCTTCATGCCCTCATCAAAAGGAACCAAAACATAATGATCCAACTCATGATAACTCGAAAAAATAACATCTTCGATTGCCATCTTTTGAAGTCTTTCCCATTGAACTTTGCGGGCCTTTCAACATCGTTCTTACCCATTGTTACTGAACAGAAAAGAACTATTGTGTTAAGATTGTTGCGATCAGTAACAATAAAACACTAAAAAGAAGATGTGAATAAGTTATAAGTAAAATTTATGAAAGGTAAATAAGCACTCAATGGACAACAAACGAGAAGACGAGTCACGTGTTCAACACGCTGTCCTTAACACAATAGTTGACCAGTACGCCTCAAGAATGAGTGATGCCTATACCCTGTGGTCAAGTTGTATCCAGGATAAAATCACTGTTGCAAGTATTGTTAGCACTACAATACTTGCCCACTCTTACGAACTCAACAAAAAGCACGGAAGAAAGGAAAAAGACCACACGAGGGAGAGAGACGAAAAGAAGAGGATAGTAGCTCTTCTCGGACACAAATTAGAATGAAAAGTTCGATTGTCTTTTATAGGCAAATGAGAGAGAGGTCAATTGATGTGCAATTGATTCTCAATTAATTCCCTTCAAAATCTAATTAAATTAAAATGGAAATAAAATTATTTATTTTAATTTTCAAATCAAAATAAAGTTTAAAATCAAGAATATTTAAAATTTTAAACCAGTCATTGACAAAAAAGAGTTTTGGTAAGCAAAATATTTTGCGCCCGGTCGAATTAACGCCCCCACATTAATGCAAAATTTGATTTGATTTTCAAAACGTTTTAGAATTAATTCAAAAGAATTATGACCAAAAAGATAAGTCTTGGTTGACTTCCCCATGCCGGTAGCACGAGCTCGAGCCTTAAGCCCAAGCCTTAGTGGAATCAAAAATATTTCGCCCCACCCGTTCCACCCACATTGTTTTACTAACTATCCATAAAGGAATAGCTATATAGTGGATATCATCTTTAGTTATACCCAATGTGGGACTAAAGGTCCTATTTCATTCACTCATATGAAAATGAGTAAGAGCTCTTAGAGACCCAAAGGTTCTAAGTTCCATTCCCACCAAAACCATAAAATCAAAACATTAAAAACTCATTTTCTCCAACAATCCCCCACATTAATGAAATACCGATAAAATCGAAAAACGGAAAGCGAGAAATACCACTTAGGCAAGAGGTGTCCATGAGGTCTTGAACCTTTGCTTAGTGAGAAATTGCAGGGACTACTTGATGGACGGTGAACGCGATGTCTTGAACTGCCATCGTTTGGTGTAATCCGCGATAATAACCACACGTGATATCTCTCTAGGTGCTGTCAAGTTCGTGCCGTTGTGTCCTTTTTGGCCCCTGGACAAATCCCGTTTCTCGAAATGCTCTAGAGAATCAGCTCTATTCTCATAGGAAGCGACCCACTTCCACATTCGGATAGGTGAGTTCCATCAAGAGTGTTTCTTTGCTACACCCCACTTCAATCTTAAATTGAAACTATAGAACTCATTAAGACTTAGTTAAAAGTCATCCTTCACATGCGAGTCACACTATCACGTCTACACCATAGGGAAGGGGCGAGGAGAATGAAATTCTCGATAGTGTTTACCTGGTCCCGCCACAAATTAGTTGTCTCATTCAAAACCTTGATCTTGGGATCTCCAGTCAGCAAGGTTGAGTATCCTTCATGGCAAGTTTATTTAATGAGCCTAAGCCCCATCCCCCTCGATGCATTATTAACTATCTCCTTGGACAAACCTTTCGTCAAAGGGTCCGCGATATTCTCCTTAGACTTTACCCAATCAATTGAAATATCGCCTTTTGAGATTAGTTTTTTTCAGGGTATTATGTCTTCTTTTAATGTGTATAGACTTCCCATTATAGTAGTTGTTTTTAGCCTTAGCTATAGCAGCTTGATTATCACAATGTATAAATATAGGCAGCACAGCCTATGCCGAGAGAGGAATGTCTTCTAAAAAGCATCTTAGCCAAGCGGCTTCCTCTCTGCTTTATCTAACGCAATAAACTCGGACTCCATAGTGGATCGAGCTATGCGAGTCTGTTTGGAACTCTTCCAAGAAACATTTTCCACCTGCTAGAGTGAAAACATATCCACTCGTAGACTTAGTCTCCTCTGAGTCGATATCCAGTTTGCATCACAAAATCCCTCAAGGACGGCGGGTACCCTTCATAATTTAAACAAAAGGTCAAAGTGTATTTCAAATACCTCAACACTCTAAAAGTGCATCCCAGTGTTCACGCCCTGGATTACAAGTATACCTACTTAACCTACTCACAAAGATAAGCAATGTCTGGCCTAGTACGATTCATCAAATACATCGACTTCCTATAACTCGTGAGTATTCAAGTTGTGACACTCCATTACCCTTATTCTTTTTGAGTTTACAACAGGGATCATACGGAGTATAAGCAGGTTTACAATCAAAATGATTGAATTTTCTAAGCACAGATTCAACATAATGAGATTGACTAAGACTATAACCATTAGAATTTCTTCTAATTTTCATCCCTAAGATTACATCTGCGGGGCCTAAGTCTTTCATGTCAAAGTTCTCATTTAGCATGCTCTTAGTGGAATTAATTACATCCATGTTTGTACCAAGTATAAGCATATCATCAACATACAAGCATACAATCACACGGGCATCATTCACAAGTTTAGTATAGACACACTTGTCGATTCATTGATTTTAAAACCACTAGAAAACATTACATGATCAAATTTTTCATGCCATTGTTTAGGTGCTTGTTTCAATCCATACAAAGATTTTTTCAGTTTACAAACTTTGTTTTCACAACCTTTCACTACAAAGCCCTCAGGTTGTTCCATGTAAATTTCTTCATCTAATTCACCATTTAGAAAAGTCTGTTTTTACATCCATTTGATGTATCTCTAGGTTATGAACCGCAGCTATAGCAATTAACATCCTAATGGAAGTAATTCTCGTAACGGGTGAGTAAGTATCAAAGAAATCTACACCTTCCTGTTGTTTATAGCCTTTAGCTACTAACCTAGCCTTGTATTTTTGAACAGTTCCATCTATGTTACGTTTCCTCCTGAAGATCCATCTACATCCTATGGCCTTACACCCTGGAGGTAAATCTACCAGCTCCCACGTATCATTTTCTTTGATGGATTCCATCTCACTAACAGATGACTCTTTCCACCATGGAGCTTCAGAAGAAGTCATGGCTTCTCTATAAGTCGAGGATCGGACTCGCTAGTGTTACGAAGTCAGGTCCAAAGGAGGTTTTGGTTCTAGCCCTTTTACTTCTCCTAGGCTCAATTTCTACTTCGTCTTCCTCTAAAGGTAAAGTCTGACTGGTTGAAGGGACATCTAGGGGATCAAGACCTCTCTTACGAGAGTCAGATTTCAAAGGAAAAACATTTTCAAAGAACACAGCATCCCTAGATTCCATAATAGTATTCACACCAATTTCAGAAATATCAGAACTCACAACCATAAATCTATATGCAGGAGTATGCTCAGGATACCCTATGAAGACACAATCAACGATTTTGGGTCCTATCTTGGTTGCTTTAGGTTTAGGGATCTCGAACCTTAGCCAAACACCCCCACACTTTGAAGTATGCAAAAGAAGGTTGTCTACCTTTCCACAATTCATATGGAGTTTTATCTGATCCTTTAAAGGGTACTCTATTCGGGATATAGCAGGTGAAGGATAGCTTCCCCACAAGTTTGAAGGTAATCCTGAACTAATTAACATGGCATTCATCATATCCTTAAGGGTACGGTTCTTACGTTCGGCTACACCATTGACCGAGGTGAATAAGGAGGGGTAACCTCGTGTATTATGCCATGTTCTACACGAAATCTCCTATCGGAACTCTGTACTCACCACCACGGTCGGACCTAACTGTTTTAATGGTAGTATTTAATTGGTTTTCAACTTCTAGTTTATACATCTTAAAGGCTTCTAAGGCATCATCCTTACCTCTAAGCAAATATATATGACAAGACCTAGTACGACTCCTCTATAAAAGTAACAAACCATTTCTTACCACCTCTAGTTTGAACCGATTTCATGTCAACTAGGTCCGAGTGAATTAATTCTAAGGGTTTAGAATTTCTATGAACTTTTTGCTAAAAGGTTTTCTAGCATACTTTGATTCTACACATATTTCACATTTGTGTTCCTTTTCCAAACTAAATTTGGGTATGCGGCCTACATTAGCCGGTTTATGCATTGACTTATAATTTACATGTCCAAGTCTACCATGCCAAACATTCAAAGACTCACAAACATAAGCGAGAAGAATCATTCTTATTCATTACAGCAGAGTTTACATTAAGCTTATACGGACCCTCGGTCTTATAACCCCGCCCCACATAATCCTTACCCTTAGTTACAACACATTTCCCAGATTCTATTACAATTTTAAATCCCTTATCATCTAAAACACCACAAGAAACAAGATTTTTGCGATGTCCTAACATGAAGAACTTCATTCAATGTGAGAGTTTTGCCGAGTTAGCTTGAGCCCAACTTTGCCTTTTCCTACAACCGCACTGCAGATGAGTTACCCATATAGAGTTTTTCTCCTTCCCCTACCTTATTTGTAGGAGGTGAACATATCTCTGTTTCCACGGACATGTTTGGTAGCCCCGCAGTCTACCCACCAATCTCTCACATTTGTTACCAAATTAACTTCAGACACCGTACCAGAAAATTCATCTTTGTTGTTTTCAACCAAATTAGCATTATTTTTCTTTTTAAGGTCCTTACGGTTTCTACAGTGAACCGCCATATGGCCAGGATTTCCACAAGCATAGCAATCACCCTTAATTTTATTAATGCTAGATTTGGGTTTCTGAAACATACCTTTCTTGCCTGGAGTTTTCTTGGAGTTGTTTCGGTTCTTATCGATTGGAACCTTTGTGTTCGGTCACATGAGCTTTGTTTGACATGTCCCTTGCGAAAGATACATTTTTGTCCTTGGAGCACAACAATTCTTCAACTTGAATCTTCTTACCCAAATCAACCATAGTGACTTCACCAGTTTCATGTCTCAGTTTCTTCTTGTACTCCGACCAGGAAGAAGGCAATTTCTCAATAACAGCAGACACTTGAAAAGTTTCATCAATCATCATACCTTCCGCAAGAATTTGATTGATAATTTGCTGGAATTCAAGGAATTGATCAACCACAGATTTGTCATTCGACATTTTGTATTCCATGAACTTAGCTACCAAAAATTTCTTACTTCCAGCAGTTTCAGCTTGGTATTTTGCCTCTAAAGCAGCCCATAAATCAAAAGCATTAAAATTATCTTTTGCAATATAGAAGTCATACATAACATCTTCTAAACAGTTGAGAATATGATTTTTGGCCATATAGTTCTTCCTAACCCAATCCTCCAACTCAAGTTCACGTCCCATATCCTTCATACCCTCATCAAAAGGAACCAAAACATAATGATCCAACTCATGATAACTCGGAAAAAAATAACATCTTCGATTGCCATCTTTTGAAGTCTTTCCCATTGAACTTTGCGGGCCTTTCAACATCGTTCTTACCCATTGTTACAGACATTAAAAGAACTATTGTGTTAAGATTGTTGCGATCAGTAACAATAAAACACTAAAAAGAAGATGTGAATAAGTTATAAGTAAAATTTATGAAAGGTAAATAAGCACTCAATGGACAGAAAGCGGAGAGAAGACGAGTCACGTGTTCAACACGCTGTCCTTAACACAATAGTTGACCGGTGCGCCTCAAGAATGAGTGATGCCTATACCCTGTGGTCAAGTTGTATCCAGGATAAAATCGCACTGTTGCAAGTATTGTTAGCACTACAATACTTGCCCACTCTTACGAACTCAACAAAGAAAGCACGGAAGAAAAGAAAAAAAGACCACACGAGAGGAGAGAGACGAAAAGAAGAGGATAGTAGCTCTTACGGACACAAATTAGAATGAAAAGTTCGATTGTCTTTATAGGCAAAATGAGAGAGCGCGCGAATGAAATTGATTCTCAATTAATTCCCTTCATAAATCTAATTAAATTAAAAATGAAGAATAAAGACAAAATTTATTTATTTTAATTTTCAAATCAAAATAAAGTTTAAAACGGAAAGAATATTTAAACGTTTTAAACCAAAATGTCGATTCATCCATGCAAAAGAGTTTTGGTAAGAAAATATTTTTGCGCCCGAGTCGATTCCCCCCACATTAATGCAAAATTTGATTTGATTTTCAAAATGTTTTAGAAATTAATTCAAAAGAATTATGACCAAAAAAGATAAGTCTTGGTTGACCTGTCCACGCCGGTAGCACGAGCTCGAGCCCTAAGCCCAAGCCTTAGTGGAATCAAAAATATTTCGCCCCACCCGTTCCACCCACATTGTTTTACTAACTATCCATAAAGGAATAGCTATATAGTGGATATCATCTTTAGTTATACCCAATGTGGGACTAAAGGTCCTATTTCATTCACTCATATGAAAATGAGTAAGAGCTCTTAGAGACCCAAAGGTTCTAAGTTCCATTCCCACCAAAACCATAAAATCAAAACATTAAAAACTCATTTTCTCCAACAATCCCCCACATTAATGAAATACCGATAAAATCAGAAAACGGAAAGCGAGAAATACCACTTAGGCAAGAGGTGTCCATGAGGTCTTGAACCTTTGCTTAGTGAGAAATTGCCGGGACTACTTGATGGACAGTGAACGCGATGTCTTGAACTGCCATCGTTTGGTGTAATCCGCGATAATAACCACGCGTGATATCTCTCTAGGTGCTGTCAAGTTCGTGCCGTTGTGTCCTTTTTGGCCCTGGACAAATCCTGTTTCTCAAAATGCTCTAGAGAATCAGCTCTATTCTCATAGGAAGCGACCCACTTCCACATTCAGATAGGTGAGTTCCATCAAGAGTGTTTACTGCTACACCCCACTTCAATCTTAAATTGAAACTATAGAACTCATTAAGACTTAGTTAAAAGTCATCCTTCACATGCGATCACACTATCACGTCTACACCATAGGGAAGGGCGGAGAATGAAATTCTCGATAGTGTTTACCTTGACCCGCCACAAATTAGTTGTCTCATTCAAAACCTTGATCTTGGGATCTCCGAGTCAAGCAAGGTTGAGTATCCTTCATGGCAAGTTTATTTAATGAGCCTAAGCCCCATCCCCCTCGATGCATTATTAACTATCTCCTTGGACAAACCTTTCGTCAAAGGGTCCGCGATATTCTCCTTAGACTTTACCCAATCAATTGAAATATCGCCTTTTGAGATTAGTTTTTTCAGGGTATTATGTCTTCTTTTAATGTGTATAGACTTCCCATTATAGTAGTTGTTTTTAGCCTTAGCTATAGCAGCTTGATTATCACAATGTATAGATATATCCGGCACAGGCCTATGCCATAGAGGAATGTCTTCTAAAAAGCATCTTAGCCAAGCGGCTTCCTCTCCTGCTTTATCTAACGCAATAAACTCGGACTCCATAGTGGATCGAGCTATGCGAGTCTGTTTGGAACTCTTCCAAGAAACAGCCCCACCTGCTAGAGTGAAAACATATCCACTCGTAGACTTAGTCTCCTCTGAGTCTGATATCCAGTTTGCATCACAAAATCCCTCAAGGACGGCAGGGTACCCTTCATAATTTAAACAAAAGGTCAAAGTGTATTTCAAATACCTCAACACTCTAAAAAGTGCATCCCAGTGTTCCTGCCCTGGATTACAAGTATACCTACTTAACCTACTCACAGCATAAGCAATGTCTGGCCTAGTACAGTTCATCAAATACATCAGACTTCCTATAACTCGTGAGTATTCAAGTTGTGACACTCCATTACCCTTATTCTTTTTGAGTTTACAACAAGGATCATACGGAGTATAAGCAGGTTTACAATCAAAATGATTGAATTTTCTAAGCACAGATTCAACATAATGAGATTGACTAAGACTATAACCATTAGAATTTCTTCTAATTTTCATCCCTAAGATTACATCTGCGGGGCCTAAGTCTTTCATGTCAAAGTTCTCATTTAGCATGCTCTTAGTGGAATTAATTACATCCATGTTTGTACCAAGTATAAGCATATCATCAACATACAAGCATACAATCACACAGGCATCATTCACAAGTTTAGTATAGACACACTTGTCGATTCATTGATTTTAAAACCACTAGAAAACATTACATGATCAAATTTTTCATGCCATTGTTTAGGTGCTTGTTTCAATCCATACAAAGATTTTTTCAGTTTACAAACTTTGTTTTCACAACCTTTCACTACAAAGCCCTCAGGTTGTTCCATGTAAATTTCTTCATCTAATTCACCATTTAGAAAAGTTTGTTTTTACATCCATTTGATGTATCTCTAGGTTATGAACCGCAGCTATAGCAATTAACATCCTAATGGAAGTAATTCTCGTAACGGGTGAGTAAGTATCAAAGAAATCTACACCTTCCTGTTGTTTATAGCCTTTAGCTACTAACCTAGCCTTGTATTTTTGAACAGTTCCATCTATGTTACGTTTCCTCCTGAAGATCCATCTACATCCTATGGCCTTACACCTGGAGGTAAATCTACCAGCTCCCACGTATCATTTTCTTTGATGGATTCCATCTCACTAACAGATGACTCTTTCCACCATGGAGCTTCAGAAGAAGTCATGGCTTCTCTATAAGTCTGAGGATCAGACTCTGCTAGTGTTACGAAGTCAGGTCCAAAGGAGGTTTTGGTTCTAGCCCTTTTACTTCTCCTAGGCTCAATTTCTACTTCGTCTTCCTCTAAAGGTAAAGTCTGACTGGTTGAAGGGACATCTAGGGGATCAAGACCTCTCTTACGAGAGTCAGATTTCAAAGGAAAAACATTTTCAAAGAACACAACATCCCTAGATTCCATAATAGTATTCACACCAATTTCAGAAATTTCAAAACTCACAACCATAAATCTATATGCAGGAGTATGCTCAGGATACCCTATGAAGACACGATCAACAGTTTTGGGTCCTATCTTGGTTGCTTTAGGTTTAGGGATCTGAACCTTAGCCAAACACCCCCACACTTTGAAGTATGCAAAAGAAGGTTGTCTACCTTTCCACAATTCATATGGAGTTTTATCTCGATCCTTTAAAGGGTACTCTATTCGGGATATAGCAGGTGAGAGGATAGCTTCCCCCACAAGTTTGAAGGTAATCCCGAACTAATTAACATGGCATTCATCATATCCTTAAGGGTGTACGGTTCTTACGTTCAACTACACCATTGGACTGAGGTGAATAAGGAGGGGTAACCTCGTGTATTATGCCATGTTCTGCACAAAATCTCCTATCGGAACTCTGTACTCACCACCACGGTCGACCTAACTGTTTTAATGGTAGTATTTAATTGGTTTTCAACTTCTAGTTTATACATCTTAAAGGCTTCTAAGGCATCATCCTTACCTCTAAGCAAATATATATGACAATACCTAAAACGGTCGTCTATAAAAGTAACAAACCATTTCTTACCACCTCTAGTTTGAACCGATTTCATGTCAACTAGGTCCGAGTGAATTAATTCTAAGGGTTTAGAATTTCTATGAACTTTTTGCTAAAAGGTTTTCTAGCATACTTTGATTCTACACATATTTCACATTTGTGTTCCTTTTCCAAACTAAATTTGGGTATGCACCTACATTAGCCGGTTTATGCATTGACTTATAATTTACATGTCCAAGTCTACCATGCCAAACATTCAAAGACTCACAAACATAAGCGAGAAGAATCATTCTTATTCATTACAAATAGAGTTTACATTAAGCTTATACGGACCCTCGCCTTATAACCCCCCCCACATAATCCTTACCCTTAGTTACAACACATTTCCCAGATTCTATTACAATTTTAAATCCCTTATCATCTAAAACACCACAAGAAACAAGATTTTTGCGGATGTCCTAAACATGAAGAACTTCATTCAATGTGAGAGTTTTGCCAGAAGTTAGCTTGAGCCCAACTTTGCCTTTTCCTACAACCGCAGCTGCGGATGAGTTACCCATATAGAGTTTTTCTCCTTCCCCTACCTTACCGTAGGAGGTGAACATATCTCTGTTTCCACGAGACATGTTTGGTAGCCCCGAGTCTACCCACCAATCTCTCACATTTGTTACCAAATTAACTTCGGACACCGTACCCGGAAAATTCATCTTTGTTGTTTTCAACCAAATTAGCATTATTTTTCTTTTTAAGGTCCTTACGGTTTCTACAGTGAACCGCCATATGGCCAGGATTTCCGCAAGCATAGCAATCACCCTTAATTTTATTAATGCTAGATTTGGGTTTCTGAAACATACCTTTCTTGCCTGGAGGTTTCTTGGAGTTGTTTCGGTTCTTATCAGCATTGGAACCTTTGTGTTCGGTCACATGAGCTTTGTTTGACATGTCCCTTGCGAAGATACATTTTTGTCCTTGGAGCACAACAATTCTTCAACTTGAATCTTCTTACCCAAATCAACCATAGTGACTTCACCAGTTTCATGTCTCAGTTTCTTCTTGTACTCAGACCAGGAAGAAGGCAATTTCTCAATAACAGCAGAGACACTTGAAAAGTTTCATCAATCATCATACCTTCCGCAAGAATTTGATTGATAATTTGCGGAATTCAAGGAATTGATCAACCACAGATTTGTCATTCGACATTTTGTATTCCATGAACTTAGCTACCAAAAATTTCTTACTTCCAGCGAGTTTTCGACTTGGTATTTTGCCTCTAAAGCAGCCCATAAATCAAAAGCATTAAAATTCTCTTTTGCAATATAGAAGTCATACATAACATCTTCTAAACATTTGAGAATATGATTTTTGGCCATATAGTTCTGCCTAACCCAATCCTCCAACTCAAGTTCACGTCCCATATCCTTCATACCCTCATCAAAAGGAACCAAAACATAATGATCCAACTCATGATAACTCAGAAAAAATAACATCTTCGATTGCCATCTTTTGAAGTCTTTCCCATTGAACTTTGCGGGCCTTTCAACATCGTTCTTACCCATTGTTACGAGACAGAAAAACTACTATTGTGTTAAGATTGTTGCGACCGTAACAATAAAACACTAAAAAGAAGATGTGAATAAGTTATAAGTAAAATTTATGAAATGTAAATAAGCACTCAATGGACAGCAAACGAACAAAGACGAGTCACGTGTTCAACACGCTGTCCTTAACACAATAGTTGACCGGTACGCCTCAAGAATGAGTGATGCCTATACCCCTGTGGTCAAGTTGTATCCAGGATAAAACTGTCTGTTGCAAGTATTGTTAGCACTACAATACTTGCCCACTCTTACGAACTCAACAAACAAAGCACGGAAGAAAAGAAAAAGACCACACAGAGGAGAGAGACGAAAAGAAGAGGATAGTAGCTCTTACGGACACAAATTAAATGAAAAGTTCGATTGTCTTTTATATAGGCGAAAGAGAGAGGCGCGATAATGACAATTGATTCTCAATTAATTCCCTTCATAAATCTAATTAAATTAAAACGGAAATAAAATGTCGACCAATTTATTTTAATTTTCAAATCAAAATAAAGTTTAAAACGGAAATGAATATTTAAACGTTTTAAACCACAATTCTTGAAAAAAATTTTTGGTAAGAAATATATTTTGCGCCCCGCCCCCACATTAATGCAAAATTTGATTTGATTTTCAAAATGTTTTAGGAATTAATTCAAAAGAATTTTGACAAAAAAGATAAGTCTTGGTTGACCAAAGTCCATGGCGGTAAGCACGAGCTCGAGCCCTAAGCCCAAGCCTTAGTGGAATCAAAAATATTTCGCCCCACCCGTTCCACCCACATTGTTTTACTAACTATCCATAAAGGAATAGCTATATAGTGGATATCATCTTTAGTTATACCCAATGTGGGACTAAAGGTCCTATTTCATTCACTCATATGAAAATGAGTAAGAGCTCTTAGAGACCCAAAGGTTCTAAGTTCCATTCCCACCAAAACCATAAAATCAAAACATTAAAAACTCATTTTCTCCAACAATCCCCCACATTAATGAAATACCGATAAAATCGAGAAAACGGAAAGCGAGAAATACCACTTAGGCAAGAGGTGTCCATGAGGTCTTGAACCTTTGCTTAGTGAGAAATTGCCGGGACTACTTGATGGACAAAGTGAACGCGATGTCTTGAACTGCCATCGTTTGGTGTAATCCGCGATAATAACCACACGTGATATCTCTCTAGGTGCTGTCAAGTTCGTGCCGTTGTGTCCTTTTTGGCCCTGGACAAATCCGTTTCTCGAAATGCTCTAGAGAATCAGCTCTATTCTCATAGGAAGCGACCCACTTCCACATTCAGATAGGTGAGTTCCATCAAGAGTGCTTACTGCTACACCCCACTTCAATCTTAAATTGAAACTATAGAACTCATTAAGACTTAGTTAAAAGTCATCCTTCACATGCAGTCACACTATCACGTCTACACCATAGGGAAGGGGCAGAGAATGAAATTCTCTGATAGTGTTTACCTTGACCCGCCACAAATTAGTTGTCTCATTCAAAACCTTGATCTTGGGATCTCCAGTCAGCAAGGTTGAGTATCCTTCATGGCAAGTTTATTTAATGAGCCTAAGCCCCATCCCCCTCGATGCATTATTAACTATCTCCTTGGACAAACCTTTCGTCAAAGGGTCCGCGATATTCTCCTTAGACTTTACCCAATCAATTGAAATATCGCCTTTTGAGATTAGTTTTTTCAGGGTATTATGTCTTCTTTTAATGTGTATAGACTTCCCATTATAGTAGTTGTTTTTAGCCTTAGCTATAGCAGCTTGATTATCACAATGTATAGATATAGCTGGCACAGGCCTATGCCAGAGAGGAATGTCTTCTAAAAAGCATCTTAGCCAAGCGGCTTCCTCTCCCGCTTTATCTAACGCAATAAACTCGGATTCCATAGTGGATCGAGCTATGCGAGTCTGTTTGGAACTCTTCCAAGAAACAAATTTCCACCTCGCTAGAGTGAAAACATATCCACTCGTAGACTTAGTCTCCTCTCGAGTCGATATCCAGTTTGCATCACAAAATCCCTCAAGGACGGCGGGGTACCCTTCATAATTTAAACAAAAGGTCAAAGTGTATTTCAAATACCTCAACACTCTAAAAAGTGCATCCCGGTGTTCACGCCCGGATTACAAGTATACCTACTTAACCTACTCACAAGCATAAGCAATGTCCGGCCTAGTACGAGTTCATCAAATACATCGAGACTTCCTATAACTCGTGAGTATTCAAGTTGTGACACTCCATTACCCTTATTCTTTTTGAGTTTACAACAAGGATCATACGGAGTATAAGCGGGTTTACAATCAAAATGATTGAATTTTCTAAGCACGATTCAACATAATGAGATTGACTAAGACTATAACCATTAGAATTTCTTCTAATTTTCATCCCTAAGATTACATCTGCATGGGGCCTAAGTCTTTCATGTCAAAGTTCTCATTTAGCATGCTCTTAGTGGAATTAATTACATCCATGTTTGTACCAAGTATAAGCATATCATCAACATACAAGCATACAATCACACAGGCATCATTCACAAGTTTAGTATAGACACACTTGTCGATTCATTGATTTTAAAACCACTAGAAAACATTACATGATCAAATTTTTCATGCCATTGTTTAGGTGCTTGTTTCAATCCATACAAAGATTTTTTCAGTTTACAAACTTTGTTTTCACAACCTTTCACTACAAAGCCCTCGGGTTGTTCCATGTAAATTTCTTCATCTAATTCACCATTTAGAAAAGTTTGTTTTTACATCCATTTGATGTATCTCTAGGTTATGAACCGCAGCTATAGCAATTAACATCCTAATGGAAGTAATTCTCGTAACGGGTGAGTAAGTATCAAAGAAATCTACACCTTCCTGTTGTTTATAGCCTTTAGCTACTAACCTAGCCTTGTATTTTTGAACAGTTCCATCTATGTTACGTTTCCTCCACGAAGATCCATCTACATCCTATGGCCTTACACCACGGAGGTAAATCTACCGGCTCCCACGTATCATTTTCTTTGATGGATTCCATCTCACTAACAGATGACTCTTTCCACCATGGAGCTTCGAGAAGAAGTCATGGCTTCTCTATAAGTCCGAGGATCGGACTCTGCGCTAGTGTTACGAAGTCGGGTCCAAAGGAGGTTTTGGTTCTAGCCCTTTTACTTCTCCTAGGCTCAATTTCTACTTCGTCTTCCTCTAAAGGTAAAGTCTCGACTGGTTTGAAGGGACATCTAGGGGATCAAGACCTCTCTTACGAGAGTCGATTTCAAAGGAAAAACATTTTCAAAGAACACAAGCATCCCTAGATTCCATAATAGTATTCACACCAATTTCGAAATTTCGAACTCACAACCATAAATCTATATGCGGGAGTATGCTCGGGATACCCTATGAAGACACAATCAACAGTTTTGGGTCCTATCTTGGTTGCTTTAGGTTTAGGGATCTGAACCTTAGCCAAACACCCCCACACTTTGAAGTATGCAAAAGAAGGTTGTCTACCTTTCCACAATTCATATGGAGTTTTATCGATCCTTTAAAGGGTACTCTATTCGGGATATAGCAGTTGAGAGGATAGCTTCCCCCCACAAGTTCGAAGGTAATCCTGAACTAATTAACATGGCATTCATCATATCCTTAAGGGTACGGTTCTTACGTTCAGCTACACCATTAGACTGAGGTGAATAAGGAGGGGTAACCTCGTGTATTATGCCATGTTCTACACTAAAATCTCCTATCGGAACTTTGTACTCACCACCACGGTCAGACCTAACTGTTTTAATGGTAGTATTTAATTGGTTTTCAACTTCTAGTTTATACATCTTAAAGGCTTCTAAGGCATCATCCTTACCTCTAAGCAAATATATATGACAAGTACCTCTAATATACGGTCGTCTATAAAAGTAACAAACCATTTCTTACCACCTCTAGTTTGAACCGATTTCATGTCAACTAGGTCCGAGTGAATTAATTCTAAGGGTTTAGAATTTCTATGAACTTTTTGCTAAAAGGTTTTCTAGCATACTTTGATTCTACACATATTTCACATTTGTGTTCCTTTTCCAAACTAAATTTGGGTATGCGACCTACATTAGCCAGTTTATGCATTGACTTATAATTTACATGTCCAAGTCTACCATGCCAAACATTCAAAGACTCACAAACATAAGCGAAGAATCATTCTTATTCATTACAAAGAGAGTTTACATTAAGCTTATACGGACCCTCGGTCTTATAACCCCGCCCCACATAATCCTTACCCGTAGTTACAACACATTTCCCAGATTCTATTACAATTTTAAAGCCCGTATCATCTAAAACACCACAAGAAACAAGATTTTTGCGGATGTCCTAACATGAAGAACTTCATTCAATGTGAGAGTTTTGCCAGAAGTTAGCTTGAGCCCAACTTTGCCTTTTCCTACAACCGCAGCTGCAGATGAGTTACCCATATAGAGTTTTTCTCCTTCCCCTACCTTACTGTAGGAGGTGAACATATCTCTGTTTCCACAGACATGTTTGGTAGCCCCAGAGTCTACCCACCAATCTCTCACATTTGTTACCAAATTAACTTCAGACACCGTACCAGAAAATTCATCTTTGTTGTTTTCAACCAAATTAGCATTATTTTTCTTTTTAAGGTCCTTACGGTTTCTACAGTGAACCGCCATATGGCCAGGATTTCCGCAAGCATAGCAATCACCCTTAATTTTATTAATGCTAGATTTGGGTTTCTGAAACATACCTTTCTTGCCTGGAGGTTTCTTGGAGTTGTTTCGGTTCTTATCAGCATTGGAACCTTTGTGTTCGGTCACATGAGCTTTGTTTGACATGTCCCTTGCGAAAGATACATTTTTGTCCTTGGAGCACAACAATTCTTCAACTTGAATCTTCTTACCCAAATCAACCATAGTGACTTCACCAGTTTCATGTCTCAGTTTCTTCTTGTACTCAGACCAGGAAGAAGGCAATTTCTCAATAACCGCAGACACTTGAAAAGTTTCATCAATCATCATACCTTCCGCAAGAATTTGATTGATAATTTGCTGGAATTCAAGGAATTGATCAACCACAGTTTGTCATTCGACATTTTGTATTCCATGAACTTAGCTACCAAAATTTCTTACTTCCAGCAGTTTCAGCTTGGTATTTTGCCTCTAAAGCAGCCCATAAATCAAAAGCATTAAAATTATCTTTTGCAATATAGAAGTCATACATAACATCTTCTAAACAGTTGAGAATATGATTTTTGGCCATATAGTTCTGCCTAACCCAATCCTCCAACTCAAGTTCACGTCCCATATCCTTCATACCCTCATCAAAAGGAACCAAAACATAATGATCCAACTCATGATAACTCAGAAAAATAACATCTTCGATTGCCATCTTTTGAAGTCTTTCCCATTGAACTTTGCAGGCCTTTCAACATCGTTCTTACCCATTGTTACAGACAGAAAAGAACTATTGTGTTAAGATTGTTGCGACATTGTAACAATAAAACACTAAAAAGAAGATGTGAATAAGTTATAAGTAAAATTTATGAAATGTAAATAAGCACTCAATGGACAAAAACGAGAAGACGAGTCACGTGTTCAACACGCTGTCCTTAACACAATAGTTGACCGGTACGCCTCAAGAATGAGTGATGCCTATACCCTGTGGTCAAGTTGTATCCAGGATAAAATCACTGCTGTTGCAAGTATTGTTAGCACTACAATACTTGCCCACTCTTACGAACTCAACAAAGAAAAGCACGGAAGAAAAGGAAAAAGACCACACGGAGGGAGAGAGACGAAAAGAAGAGGATAGTAGCTCTTACGGACACAAATTAGAAATGAAAAAGTTCGATTGTCTTTTATAGGCAAATGAGAGAGAATGACAATTGATTCTCAATTAATTCCCTTCATAAATCTAATTAAATTAAAGCGAAATAAAACAGCCATGATTTATTTTAATTTTCAAATCAAAATAAAGTTTAAAACGGAAAGAATATTTAAAAGTTTTAAACGACATTCTTGCATGCAAAAAAGTTTTGGAAAAATATTTTGTTAAGAGTCGAACGCCCCCACATTAATGCAAAATTTGATTTGATTTTCAAAACGTTTTAGAAATTAATTCAAAAGAATTTTGACCAAAAAGATAAGTCTTGGTTGACCTGTCCATGGCGGTAGCACGAGCTCGAGCCTTAAGCCCAAGCCTTAGTGGAATCAAAAATATTTCGCCCCCACCCGTTCCACCCACATTGTTTTACTAACTATCCATAAAGGAATAGCTATATAGTGGATATCATCTTTAGTTATACCCAATGTGGGACTAAAGGTCCTATTTCATTCACTCATATGAAAATGAGTAAGAGCTCTTAGAGACCCAAAGGTTCTAAGTTCCATTCCCACCAAAACCATAAAATCAAAACATTAAAAACTCATTTTCTCCAACAATCCCCCACATTAATGAAATACCGATAAAATCAGAAAACGGAAAGCGAGAAATACCACTTAGGCAAGAGGTGTCCATGAGGTCTTGAACCTTTGCTTAGTGAGAAATTGCCGGGACTACTTGATGGACAGTGAACGCGATGTCTTGAACTGCCATCGTTTGGTGTAATCCGCGATTATAACCACGCGTGATATCTCTCTAGGTGCTGTCAAGTTCGTGCCGTTGTGTCCTTTTTGGCCCTGGACAAATCCCGTTTCTCAGAATGCTCTAGAGAATCAGCTCTATTCTCATAGGAAGCGACCCACTTCCACATTCAGATAGGTGAGTTCCATCAAGAGTGTTTACTGCTACACCCCACTTCAATCTTAAATTGAAACTATAGAACTCATTAAGACTTAGTTAAAAGTCATCCTTCACATGCAGTCACACTATCACGTCTACACCATAGGGAAGGGGCGGAGAATGAAATTCTCTGATAGTGTTTACCTTGTCCCGCCATAAATTAGTTGTCTCATTCAAAACCTTGATCTTGGGATCTCCAGTCAGCAAGGTTGAGTATCCTTCATGGCAAGTTTATTTAATGAGCCTAAGCCCCATCCCCCTCGATGCATTATTAACTATCTCCTTGGACAAACCTTTCGTCAAAGGGTCCGCGATATTCTCCTTAGACTTTACCCAATCAATTGAAATATCGCCTTTTGAGATTAGTTTTTTCAGGGTATTATGTCTTCTTTTAATGTGTATAGACTTCCCATATAGTAGCTGTTTTTAGCCTTAGCTATAGCAGCTTGATTATCACAATGTATAGATATAGGCGCACAGGCCTATGCCAGAGAGGAATGTCTTCTAAAAAGCATCTTAGCCAAGCGGCTTCCTCTCCTGCTTTATCTAACGCAATAAACTCGGATTCCATAGTGGATCGAGCTATGCAGGTCTGTTTGGAACTCTTCCAAGAAACAGCCCCACTGCTAGAGTGAAAACATATCCACTCGTAGACTTAGTCTCCTCTGAGTCTGATATCCAGTTTGCATCACAAAATCCCTCAAGGACGGCAGGGTACCCTTCATAATTTAAACAAAAGGTCAAAGTGTATTTCAAATACCTCAACACTCTAAAAAGTGCATCCCAGTGTTCCTGCCCTGGATTACAAGTATACCTACTTAACCTACTCACAAAGATAAGCAATGTCTGGCCTAGTACAGTTCATCAAATACATCAGACTTCCTATAACTCGTGAGTATTCAAGTTGTGACACTCCATTACCCTTATTCTTTTTGAGTTTACAACAAGGATCATACGGAGTATAAGCAGGTTTACAATCAAAATGATTGAATTTTCTAAGCACGATTCAACATAATGAGATTGACTAAGACTATAACCATTAGAATTTCTTCTAATTTTCATCCCTAAGATTACATCTGCATGGGCCTAAGTCTTTCATGTCAAAGTTCTCATTTAGCATGCTCTTAGTGGAATTAATTACATCCATGTTTGTACCAAGTATAAGCATATCATCAACATACAAGCATACAATCACACAGCATCATTCACAAGTTTAGTATAGACACACTTGTCGATTCATTGATTTTAAAACCACTAGAAAACATTACATGATCAAATTTTTCATGCCATTGTTTAGGTGCTTGTTTCAATCCATACAAAGATTTTTTCAGTTTACAAACTTTGTTTTCACAACCTTTCACTACAAAGCCCTCAGGTTGTTCCATGTAAATTTCTTCATCTAATTCACCATTTAGAAAAGCTGTTTTTACATCCATTTGATGTATCTCTAGGTTATGAACCGCAGCTATAGCAATTAACATCCTAATGGAAGTAATTCTCGTAACGGGTGAGTAAGTATCAAAGAAATCTACACCTTCCTGTTGTTTATAGCCTTTAGCTACTAACCTAGCCTTGTATTTTTGAACAGTTCCATCTATGTTACGTTTCCTCCTGAAGATCCATCTACATCCTATGGCCTTACACCCTGGAGGTAAATCTACCAGCTCCCACGTATCATTTTCTTTGATGGATTCCATCTCACTAACAGATGACTCTTTCCACCATGGAGCTTCGAGAAGAAGTCATGGCTTCTCTATAAGTCCGAGGATCGGACTCGCTAGTGTTACGAAGTCGGTCCAAAGGAGGTTTTGGTTCTAGCCCTTTTACTTCTCCTAGGCTCAATTTCTACTTCGTCTTCCTCTAAAGGTAAAGTCTGACTGGTTGAAGGGACATCTAGGGGATCAAGACCTCTCTTACGAGAGTCAGATTTCAAAGGAAAAACATTTTCAAAGAACACAGCATCCCTAGATTCCATAATAGTATTCACACCAATTTCAGAAATTTCGAACTCACAACCATAAATCTATATGCGGGAGTATGCTCGGGATACCCTATGAAGACACAAACAACAGTTTTGGGTCCTATCTTGGTTGCTTTAGGTTTAGGGATCTGAACCTTAGCCAAACACCCCCACACTTTGAAGTATGCAAAAGAAGGTTGTCTACCTTTCCACAATTCATATGGAGTTTTATCTGATCCTTTAAAGGGTACTCTATTCAGGATATAGCAGGCTGAGAGGATAGCTTCCCCCCACAAGTTTGAAGGTAATCCTGAACTAATTAACATGGCATTCATCATATCCTTAAGGGTACGGTTCTTACGTTCAGCTACACCATTAGACTGAGGTGAATAAGGAGGGGTAACCTCGTGTATTATGCCATGTTCTACACAGAAATCTCCTATCGGAACTCTGTACTCACCACCACGGTCAGACCTAACTGTTTTAATGGTAGTATTTAATTGGTTTTCAACTTCTAGTTTATACATCTTAAAGGCTTCTAAGGCATCATCCTTACCTCTAAGCAAATATATATGACAATACCTACCTAGTACGATACGTCTATAAAAGTAACAAACCATTTCTTACCACCTCTAGTTTGAACCGATTTCATGTCAACTAGGTCCGAGTGAATTAATTCTAAGGGTTTAGAATTTCTATGAACTTTTTTGCTAAAAGGTTTTCTAGCATACTTTGATTCTACGCATATTTCACATTTGTGTTCCTTTTCCAAACTAAATTTGGGTATGCAGCCTACATTAGCCAGTTTATGCATTGACTTATAATTTACATGTCCAAGTCTACCATGCCAAACATTCAAAGACTCACAAACATAAGCAGAAGAATCATTCTTATTCATTACAAAGAGTTTACATTAAGCTTATACGGACCCTCGGTCTTATAACCCCGCCCCACATAATCCTTACCCTTAGTTACAACACATTTCCCGATTCTATTACAATTTTAAATCCCTTATCATCTAAAACACCACAAGAAACAAGATTTTTGCGGATGTCCTAACATGAAGAACTTCATTCAATGTGAGAGTTTTGCCAGAAGTTAGCTTGAGCCCAACTTTGCCTTTTCCTACAACCGCAGCTGCAGATGAGTTACCCATATAGAGTTTTTCTCCTTCCCCTACCTTACTGTAGGAGGTGAACATATCTCTGTTTCCACAGACATGTTTGGTAGCCCCAGAGTCTACCCACCAATCTCTCACATTTGTTACCAAATTAACTTCAGACACCGTACCAGAAAATTCATCTTTGTTGTTTTCAACCAAATTAGCATTATTTTTCTTTTTAAGGTCCTTACGGTTTCTACAGTGAACCGCCATATGGCCAGGATTTCCGCAAGCATAGCAATCACCCTTAATTTTATTAATGCTAGATTTGGGTTTCAAAACATACCTTTCTTGCCCTGGAGGTTTCTTGGAGTTGTTTCGGTTCTTATCGGATTGGAACCTTTGTGTTCGGTCACATGAGCTTTGTTTGACATGTCCCTTGCAGAAGATACATTTTTGTCCTTGGAGCACAACAATTCTTCAACTTGAATCTTCTTACCCAAATCAACCATAGTGACTTCACCAGTTTCATGTCTCAGTTTCTTCTTGTACTCAGACCAGGAAGAAGGCAATTTCTCAATAACAAGAGACACTTGAAAAGTTTCATCAATCATCATACCTTCCGCAAGAATTTGATTGATAATTTGTTTGGAATTCAAGGAATTGATCAACCACAGATTTGTCATTCGACATTTTGTATTCCATGAACTTAGCTACCAAAAATTTCTTACTTCCAGCAGTTTCAGCTTGGTATTTTGCCTCTAAAGCAGCCCATAAATCAAAAGCATTAAAATTATCTTTTGCAATATAGAAGTCATACATAACATCTTCTAAACAGTTGAGAATATGATTTTTGGCCATATAGTTCTGCCTAACCCAATCCTCCAACTCAAGTTCACGTCCCCATATCCTTCATACCCTCATCAAAAGGAACCAAAACATAATGATCCAACTCATGATAACTCAGAAAAAATAACATCTTCGATTGCCATCTTTTGAAGTCTTTCCCATTGAACTTTGCGAGGCCTTTCAACATCGTTCTTACCCATTGTTACGGACAGAAAGAACTATTGTGTTAAGATTGTTGCATCAGTAACAATAAAACACTAAAAAGAAGATGTGAAAAAGTTATAAGTAAAATTGCTGAAATGTAAATAAGCACTCAATGGACAGCAAACAGAAGACAGAGTCACGTGTTCAACACGCTGTCCTTAACACAATAGTTGACCGGTACGCCTCAAGAATGAGTGATGCCTATACCCCGTGGTCAAGTTGTATCCAGGATAAAATCGCTGTTGCAAGTATTGTTAGCACTACAATACTTGCCCACTCTTACGAACTCAACAAAGAAGCACGGAAGAAAAGAAAAACCACACCACACGAGGGAGAGAGACGAAAAGAAGAGGATAGTAGCTCTTCGGACACAAATTAGAATGAAAAGTTCGATTGTTTTTTATAGGCAAATGAGAGAGGCGTGACAATTGATTCTCAATTAATTCCCTTCATAAATCTAATTAAATTAAAACGGAAATAAAACGATTTATTTATTTTAATTTTCAAATCAAAATAAAGTTTAAAACGGAAAAGAATATTTAAACGTTTTGCAACCGGTCATTTGAGAAAAATTTTTGTTAAGAAAATATTTTGCGCCCCCCCCACATTAATGCAAAATTTGATTTGATTTTCAAAACGTTTTAGGAATTAATTCAAAAGAATTATGACCAAAAAGATAAGTCTTGGTTGACCAAAGTCCATGGCGCAAGCACGAGCTCGAGCCTTAAGCCCAAGCCTTAGTGGAATCAAAAATATTTCGCCCCACCCGTTCCACCCACATTGTTTTACTAACTATCCATAAAGGAATAGCTATATAGTGGATATCATCTTTAGTATACCCAATGTGGGACTAAAGGTCCTATTTCATTCACTCATATGAAAATGAGTAAGAGCTCTTAGAGACCCAAAGGTTCTAAGTTCCATTCCCACCAAAACCATAAAATCAAAACATTAAAAACTCATTTTCTCCAACAATCCCCCACATTAATGAAATACCGATAAAATCGAGAAAACGGAAAGCGAGAAATACCACTTAGGCAAGAGGTGTCCATGAGGTCTTGAACCTTTGCTTAGTGAGAAATTGCCGGGACTACTTGATGGACAGTGAACGCGATGTCTTGAACTGCCATCGTTTGGTGTAATCCGCGATAATAACCACACGTGATATCTCTCTAGGTGCTGTCAAGTTCGTGCCGTTGTGTCCTTTTTGGCCCTGGACAAATCCCGTTTCTCAGAATGCTCTAGAGAATCAGCTCTATTCTCATAGGAAGCGACCCACTTCCACATTCAGATAGGTGAGTTCCATCAAGAGTGTTTACTTGCTACACCCCACTTCAATCTTAAATTGAAACTATAGAACTCATTAAGACTTAGTTAAAAGTCATCCTTCACATGCAGTCACACTATCACGTCTACACCATAGGAAGGGGCAGAGAATGAAATTCTCTGATAGTGTTTACCTTGACCCGCCACAAATTAGTTGTCTCATTCAAAACCTTGATCTTGGGATCTCCAGTCAGCAAGGTTGAGTATCCTTCATGGCAAGTTTATTTAATGAGCCTAAGCCCCATCCCCCTCGATGCATTATTAACTATCTCCTTGGACAAACCTTTCGTCAAAGGGTCCGCGATATTCTCCTTAGACTTTACCCAATCAATTGAAATATCGCCTTTTGAGATTAGTTTTTTCAGGGTATTATGTCTTCTTTTAATGTGTATAGACTTCCCATTATAGTAGTTGTTTTTAGCCTTAGCTATAGCGACTTGATTATCACAATGTATAGATATAGGCGGCACGGGCCTATGCCGAGAGAGGAATGTCTTCTAAAAAGCATCTTAGCCAAGCGGCTTCCTCTCCGCTTTATCTAACGCAATAAACTCGGATTCCATAGTGGATCGAGCTATGCAGAGTCTGTTTGGAACTCTTCCAAGAAACACCCCACCTGCTAGAGTGAAAACATATCCACTCGTAGACTTAGTCTCCTCTCGAGTCGATATCCAGTTTGCATCACAAAATCCCTCAAGGACGGCAGGTACCCTTCATAATTTAAACAAAAGGTCAAAGTGTATTTCAAATACCTCAACACTCTAAAAGTGCATCCCGGTGTTCCTGCCCTGGATTACAAGTATACCTACTTAACCTACTCAAAGATAAGCAATGTCCTGCCTAGTACGAGTTCATCAAATACATCGGACTTCCTATAACTCGTGAGTATTCAAGTTGTGACACTCCATTACCCTTATTCTTTTTGAGTTTACAACAAGGATCATACGGAGTATAAGCGGTTTACAATCAAAATGATTGAATTTTCTAAGCACAGATTCAACATAATGAGATTGACTAAGACTATAACCATTAGAATTTCTTCTAATTTTCATCCCTAAGATTACATCTGCATGGGGCCTAAGTCTTTCATGTCAAAGTTCTCATTTAGCATGCTCTTAGTGGAATTAATTACATCCATGTTTGTACCAAGTATAAGCATATCATCAACATACAAGCATACAATCACACAGGCATCATTCACAAGTTTAGTATAGACACACTTGTCGATTCATTGATTTTAAAACCACTAGAAAACATTACATGATCAAATTTTTCATGCCATTGTTTAGGTGCTTGTTTCAATCCATACAAAGATTTTTTCAGTTTACAAACTTTGTTTTCACAACCTTTCACTACAAAGCCCTCGGGTTGTTCCATGTAAATTTCTTCATCTAATTCACCATTTAGAAAAGTTTGTTTTTACATCCATTTGATGTATCTCTAGGTTATGAACCGCAGCTATAGCAATTAACATCCTAATGGAAGTAATTCTCGTAACGGGTGAGTAAGTATCAAAGAAATCTACACCTTCCCGTTGTTTATAGCCTTTAGCTACTAACCTAGCCTTGTATTTTTGAACAGTTCCATCTATGTTACGTTTCCTCCCGAAGATCCATCTACATCCTATGGCCTTACACCACGGAGGTAAATCTACCGGCTCCCACGTATCATTTTCTTTGATGGATTCCATCTCACTAACAGATGACTCTTTCCACCATGGAGCTTCGAGAAGAAGTCATGGCTTCTCTATAAGTCCGAGGATCGGACTCGCTAGTGTTACGAAGTCGGGTCCAAAGGAGGTTTTGGTTCTAGCTCTTTTGCTTCTCCTAGGCTCAATTTCTACTTCGTCTTCCTCTAAAGGTAAAGTCTGACTGGTTGAAGGGACATCTAGGGGATCAAGACCTCTCTTACGAGAGTCAGATTTCAAAGGAAAAACATTTTCAAAGAACATAATAGTATTCACACCAATTTCAGAAATTTCAGAACTCACAACCATAAATCTATATGCAGGAGTATGCTCAGGATACCCTATGAAGACACAATCAACAACGTTTTGGGTCCTATCTTGGTTGCTTTAGGTTTAGGGATCTGAACCTTAGCCAAACACCCCCACATTTTGAAGTATGCAAAAGAAGGTTGTCTACCTTTCCACAATTCATATGGAGTTTTATCTCGATCCTTTAAAGGGTACTCTATTCGGGATATAGCGGTGAGAGGATAGCTTCCCCCACAAGTTTGAAGGTAATCCTGAACTAATTAACATGGCATTCATCATATCCTTAAGGGTACGGTTCTTACGTTCAGCTACACCATCGGCCCGAGGTGAATAAGGAGGGGTAACCTCGTGTATTATGCCATGTTCTACACGAAAATCTCCTATCGGAACTCGTACTCACCACCACGGTCAGACCTAACTGTTTTAATGGTAGTATTTAGTTGGTTTTCAACTTCTAGTTTATACATCTTAAAGGCTTCTAAGGCATCATCCTTACCTCTAAGCAAATATATATGACAGTACCTCGTACAGTCGTCTATAAAAGTAACAAACCATTTCTTACCACCTCTAGTTTGAACCGATTTCATGTCAACTAGGTCTGAGTGAATTAATTCTAAGGGTTTAGAATTTCTATGAACTTTTTGCTAAAAGGTTTTCTAGCATACTTTGATTCTACACATATTTCACATTTGTGTTCCTTTTCCAAACTAAATTTGGGTATGCAGCCTACATTAGCCAGTTTATGCATTGACTTATAATTTACATGTCCAAGTCTACCATGCCAAACATTCAAAGACTCACAAACATAAGCGAGAAGAATCATTCTTATTCATTACAAAGAGAGTTTACATTAAGCTTATACTGAGACCCTCAGTCTTATAACCCTGCCCCACATAATCCTTACCCTTAGTTACAACACATTTCCCAGATTCTATTACAATTTTAAATCCCTTATCATCTAAAACACCACAAGAAACAAGATTTTTGCAGATGTCCGGAACATGAAGAACTTCATTCAATGTGAGAGTTTTGCCGAAGTTAGCTTGAGCCCAACTTTGCCTTTTCCTACAACCGCAAGCTGCAGATGAGTTACCCATATAGAGTTTTTCTCCTTCCCCTACCTTACTGTAGGAGGTGAACATATCTCTGTTTCCACAGACATGTTTGGTAGCCCCAGAGTCTACCCACCAATCTCTCACATTTGTTACCAAATTAACTTCAGACACCGTACCAGAAAAATTCATCTTTGTTGTTTTCAACCAAATTAGCATTATTTTTCTTTTTAAGGTCCTTACGGTTTCTACAGTGAACCGCCATATGGCCAGGATTTCCGCAAGCATAGCAATCACCCTTAATTTTATTAATGCTAGATTTGGGTTTCTGAAACATACCTTTCTTGCCTGGAGGTTTCTTGGAGTTGTTTCGGTTCTTACTTCGGCATTGGAACCTTTGTGTTCGGTCACATGAGCTTTGTTTGACATGTCCCTTGCAGAAGATACATTTTTGTCCTTGGAGCACAACAATTCTTCAACTTGAATCTTCTTACCCAAATCAACCATAGTGACTTCACCAGTTTCATGTCTCAGTTTCTTCTTGTACTCAGACCAGGAAGAAGGCAATTTCTCAATAACAATGAGACACTTGAAAAGTTTCATCAATCATCATACCTTCCGCAAGAATTTGATTGATAATTTGCTGGAATTCAAGGAATTGATCAACCACAGATTTGTCATTCGACATTTTGTATTCCATGAACTTAGCTACCAAAAATTTCTTACTTCCAAAGAGTTTCAGCTTGGTATTTTGCCTCTAAAGCGGCCCATAAATCAAAAGCATTAAAATTATCTTTTGCAATATAGAAGTCATACATAACATCTTCTAAACAGTTGAGAATATGATTTTTGGCCATATAGTTCTGCCTAACCCAATCCTCCAACTCAAGTTCACGTCCCATATCCTTCATACCCTCATCAAAAGGAACCAAAACATAATGATCCAACTCATGATAACTCGGAAAAATAACATCTTCGATTGCCATCTTTTGAAGTCTTTCCCATTGAACTTTGCGGGCCTTTCAACATCGTTCTTACCCATTGTTACTGATTAGAAAGAACTATTGTGTTAAGATTGTTGCGATCAGTAACAATAAAACACTAAAAAGAAGATGTGAAAAAGTTATAAGTAAAATTTATGAAATGTAAATAAGCACTCAATGGACAAAGCAAACAGAAAGACGAGTCACGTGTTCAACACGCTGTCCTTAACACAATAGTTGACCGGTACGCCTCAAGAATGAGTGATGCCTATACCCCTGTGGTCAAGTTGTATCCAGGATAAAATCGCACCTGTTGCAAGTATTGTTAGCACTACAATACTTGCCCACTCTTACGAACTCAACAAAAAAAGCACGGAAGAAAAGAAAAAGACCACACAAGAGGGAGAGAGACGAAAAGAAGAGGATAGTAGCTCTTCCGGACACAAATTAGAAATGAAAAGTTCGATTGTCTTTTATAGGCAAAATGAGAGAGGTGAAATTAGAATGACAATTGATTCTCAATTAATTCCCTTCAAAATCTAATTAAATTAAACGGAAATAATAAAGCCAATTTATTTATTTTAATTTTCAAATCAAAATAAAGTTTAAAAAAACGGTTTAAACGTTTTAAAAATAGTGTCATTCATCCATGCAAAAAAGTTTTGGTAAGAAATATTTTTGTTAAGGTCGACGCCCCCCACAATTAATGCAAAATTTGATTTGATTTTCAAAACGTTTTAGGAATTAATTCAAAAGAATTATGACCAAAAAAGATAAGTCTTGGTTGACCAAAGTCCACGCCGGCGCAAGCACGAGCTCGAGCCTTAAGCCCAAGCCTTAGTGGAATCAAAAATATTTCGCCCCACCCGTTCCACCCACATTGTTTTACTAACTATCCATAAAGGAATAGCTATATAGTGGATATCATCTTTAGTTATACCCAATGTGGGACTAAAGGTCTATTTCATTCACTCATATGAAAATGAGTAAGAGCTCTTAGAGACCCAAAGGTTCTAAGTTCCATTCCCACCAAAACCATAAAATCAAAACATTAAAAACTCATTTTCTCCAACAATCCCCCACATTAATGAAATACCGATAAAATCGAGAAAACGGAAAGCGAGAAATACCACTTAGGCAAGAGGTGTCCATGAGGTCTTGAACCTTTGCTTAGTGAGAAATTGCCGGGACTACTTGATGGACAAAGTGAACGCGATGTCTTGAACTGCCATCGTTTGGTGTAATCCGCGATTATAACCACGCGTGATATCTCTCTAGGTGCTTTGTCAAGTTCGTGCCGTTGTGTCCTTTTTGGCCCTGGACAAATCCCGTTTCTCGAGAATGCTCTAGAGAATCAGCTCTATTCTCATAGGAAGCGACCCACTTCCACATTCGGATAGGTGAGTTCCATCAAGAGTGTTTATCTTGCTACACCCCACTTCAATCTTAAATTGAAACTATAGAACTCATTAAGACTTAGTTAAAAGTCATCCTTCACATGCAAATACACTATCACGTCTACACCATAGGGAAGGGGCGAGAGAATGAAATTCTCTGATAGTGTTTACCTTGACCCGCCACAAATTAGTTGTCTCATTCAAAACCTTGATCTTGGGATCTCCAAATCGGCAAGGTTGAGTATCCTTCATGGCAAGTTTATTTAATGAGCCTAAGCCCCATCCCCCTCGATGCATTATTAACTATCTCCTTGGACAAACCTTTCGTCAAAGGGTCCGCGATATTCTCCTTAGACTTTACCCAATCAATTGAAATATCGCCTTTTGAGATTAGTTTTTCAGGGTATTATGTCTTCTTTTAATGTGTATAGACTTCCCATTATAGTAGCTGTTTTTAGCCTTAGCTATAGCAGCTTGATTATCACAATGTATAGATATAGGCTGGCACGTGCCTATGCCGAGAGGAATGTCTTCTAAAAAGCATCTTAGCCAAGCGGCTTCCTCTCTGCTTTATCTAACGCAATAAACTCGGACTCCATAGTGGATCGAGCTATGCAGTCTGTTTGGAACTCTTCCAAGAAACATTTTTCACACCTGCTAGAGTGAAAACATATCCACTCGTAGACTTAGTCTCCTCTGAGTCGATATCCAGGTTTGCATCACAAAATCCCTCAAGGACGGCGGGGTACCCTTCATAATTTAAACAAAAGGTCAAAGTGTATTTCAAATATCTCAACACTCTAAAAAGTGCATTCCAACGTTCCTGCCCTGGATTACAAGTATACCTACTTAACCTACTCACAACATAAGCAATGTCCGGCCTAGTACGAGTTCATCAAATACATCAGACTTCCTATAACTCGTGAGTATTCAAGTTGTGACACTCCATTACCCTTATTCTTTTTGAGTTTACAACAGGGATCATACGGAGTATAAGCAGGTTTACAATCAAAATGATTGAATTTTCTAAGCACAGATTCAACATAATGAGATTGACTAAGACTATAACCATTAGAATTTCTTCTAATTTTCATCCCTAAGATTACATCTGCATGGGGCCTAAGTCTTTCATGTCAAAGTTCTCATTTAGCATGCTCTTAGTGGAATTAATTACATCCATGTTTGTACCAAGTATAAGCATATCATCAACATACAAGCATACAATCACACAGGCATCATTCACAAGTTTAGTATAGACACACTTGTCGGATTCATTGATTTTAAAACCACTAGAAAACATTACATGATCAAATTTTTCATGCCATTGTTTAGGTGCTTGTTTCAATCCATACAAAGATTTTTTCAGTTTACAAACTTTGTTTTCACAACCTTTCACTACAAAGCCCTCAGGTTGTTCCATGTAAATTTCTTCATCTAATTCACCATTTAGAAAAGCTGTTTTTACATCCATTTGATGTATCTCTAGGTTATGAACCGCAGCTATAGCAATTAACATCCTAATGGAAGTAATTCTCGTAACGGGTGAGTAAGTATCAAAGAAATCTACACCTTCCTGTTGTTTATAGCCTTTAGCTACTAACCTAGCCTTGTATTTTTGAACAGTTCCATCTATGTTACGTTTCCTCCTGAAGATCCATCTACATCCTATGGCCTTACACCCTGGAGGTAAATCTACCAGCTCCCACGTATCATTTTCTTTGATGGATTCCATCTCACTAACAGATGACTCTTTCCACCATGGAGCTTCAGAAGAAGTCATGGCTTCTCTATAAGTCTGAGGATCGACTCGCTAGTGTTACGAAGTCGGGTCCAAAGGAGGTTTTGGTTCTAGCCCTTTTACTTCTCCTAGGCTCAATTTCTACTTCGTCTTCCTCTAAAGGTAAAGTCTCGACTGGTTGAAGGGACATCTAGGGGATCAAGACCTCTCTTACGAGAGTCGATTTCAAAGGAAAAACATTTTCAAAGAACACAAAGATCCCTAGATTCCATAATAGTATTCACACCAATTTCGAAATTTCGAACTCACAACCATAAATCTATATGCGGGAGTATGCTCGGGATACCCTATGAAGACACAAATAACAGTTTTGGGTCCTATCTTGGTTGCTTTAGGTTTAGGGATCTCGAACCTTAGCCAAACACCCCCACACTTTGAAGTATGCAAAAGAAGGTTGTCTACCTTTCCACAATTCATATGGAGTTTTATCTCGATCCTTTAAAGGGTACTCTATTCAGGATATAGCGGTGAGAGGATAGCTTCCCCACAAGTTTGAAGGTAATCCCGAACTAATTAACATGGCATTCATCATATCCTTAAGGGTACGGTTCTTACGTTCGGCTACACCATTGACCGAGGTGAATAAGGAGGGGTAACCTCGTGTATTATGCCATGTTCTACACAGAAATCTCCTATCGGAACTCTGTACTCACCACCACGGTCAGACCTAACTGTTTTAATGGTAGTATTTAGTTGGTTTTCAACTTCTAGTTTATACATCTTAAAGGCTTCTAAGGCATCATCCTTACCTCTAAGCAAATATATATGACAATACCTCGTACGATTCGTCTATAAAAGTAACAAACCATTTCTTACCACCTCTAGTTTGAACCGATTTCATGTCAACTAGGTCCGAGTGAATTAATTCTAAGGGTTTAGAATTTCTATGAACTTTTTGCTAAAAGGTTTTCTAGCATACTTTGATTCTACACATATTTCACATTTGTGTTCCTTTTCCAAACTAAATTTGGGTATGCAGCCTACATTAGCCAGTTTATGCATTGACTTATAATTTACATGTCCAAGTCTACCATGCCAAACATTCAAAGACTCACAAACATAAGCGAAGAATCATTCTTATTCATTACAATGAGTTTACATTAAGCTTATACGGACCCTCGGTCTTATAACCCCGCCCCCACATAATCCTTACCCTTAGTTACAACACATTTCCCAGTTCTATTACAATTTTAAATCCCTTATCATCTAAAACACCACAAGAAACAAGATTTTTGCAGATGTCCTAACATGAAGAACTTCATTCAATGTGAGAGTTTTGCCAGAAGTTAGCTTGAGTCCAACTTTGCCTTTTCCTACAACCGCAGCTGCAGATGAGTTACCCATATAGAGTTTTTCTCCTTCCCCTACCTTACCGTAGGAGGTAAACATATCTCTGTTTCCACAGACATGTTTGGTAGCCCCAGAGTCTACCCACCAATCTCTCACATTTGTTACCAAATTAACTTCAGACACCGTACCAGAAAATTCATCTTTGTTGTTTTCAACCAAATTAGCATTATTTTTCTTTTTAAGGTCCTTACGGTTTCTACAAAGTGAACCGCCATATGGCCAGGATTTCCATGCATAGCAATCACCCTTAATTTTATTAATGCTAGATTTGGGTTTCAAACATACCTTTCTTGCCGGAGGTTTCATGGAGTTGTTTCGGTTCTTATCAGCATTGGAACCTTTGTGTTCGGTCACATGAGCTTTGTTTGACATGTCCCTTGCAGAAGATACATTTTTGTCCTTGGAGCACAACAATTCTTCAACTTGAATCTTCTTACCCAAATCAACCATAGTGACTTCACCAGTTTCATGTCTCAGTTTCTTCTTGTACTCAGACCAGGAAGAAGGCAATTTCTCAATAACCGCAGACACTTGAAAAGTTTCATCAATCATCATACCTTCCGCAAGAATTTGATTGATAATTTGCTGGAATTCAAGGAATTGATCAACCACAGATTTGTCATTCGACATTTTGTATTCCATGAACTTAGCTACCAAAAATTTCTTACTTCCAGGAGTTTCGACTTGGTATTTTGCCTCTAAAGCAGCCCATAAATCAAAAGCATTAAAATTATCTTTTGCAATATAGAAGTCATACATAACATCTTCTAAACAGTTGAGAATATGATTTTTGGCCATATAGTTCTGCCTAACCCAATCCTCCAACTCAAGTTCACGTCCCATATCCTTCATACCCTCATCAAAAGGAACCAAAACATAATGATCCAACTCATGATAACTCAGAAAAAATAACATCTTCGATTGCCATCTTTTGAAGTCTTTCCCATTGAACTTTGCGGGCCTTTCAACATCGTTCTTACCCATTGTTACGAGATTAAAGAACTATTGTGTTAAGATTGTTGCGACTGTAACAATAAAACACTAAAAAGAAGATGTGAATAAGTTATAAGTAAAATTGCTGAAATGTAAATAAGCACTCAATGGACAGCAAACAGAAGACAGAGTCACGTGTTCAACACGCTGTCCTTAACACAATAGTTGACCGGTACGCCTCAAGAATGAGTGATGCCTATACCCTGTGGTCAAGTTGTATCCAGGATAAAATCGCTCATTGCAAGTATTGTTAGCACTACAATACTTGCCCACTCTACGAACTCAACAAACAAAGCACGGAAGAAAAGAAAAAAGACCACACGAGAGGGAGAGAGACGAAAAGAAGAGGATAGTAGCTCTTACGGACACAAATTAGAATGAAAAGTTCGATTGTCTTTTATAGGCAAAATGAGAGAGGGTGAAATTATGACAATTGATTCTCAATTAATTCCCTTCATAAATCTAATTAAATTAAAACGGAAATAAAATTCCAATTTATTTTAATTTTCAAATCAAAATAAAGTTTAAAACGAAAAGAATATTTAAACGTTTTAAACCATGTCAAAAATCCGTTGCAAATAGAGTTTTGGTAAGCAAAATATTTTGCGCCCACAATTTACATTAATGCAAAATTTGATTTGATTTTCAAAACGTTTTAGAAATTAATTCAAAAGAATTTTGACAAAAAAGATAAGTCTTGGTTGACCAAAGTCCATGGTAGCACGAGCACGAGCCCTAAGCCCAAGCCTTTGTGGAATCAAAAATATTTCGCCCCACCCGTTCCACCCACATTGTTTTACTAACTATCCATAAAGGAATAGCTATATAGTGGATATCATCTTTAGTTATACCCAATGTGGGACTAAAGGTCCTATTTCATTCACTCATATGAAAATGAGTAAGAGCTCTTAGAGACCCAAAGGTTCTAAGTTCCATTCCCACCAAAACCATAAAATCAAAACATTAAAAACTCATTTTCTCCAACAATCCCCCACATTAATGAAATACCGATAACATCAGAAAAACGGAAAGCGAGAAATACCACTTAGGCAAGAGGTGTCCATGAGGTCTTGAACCTTTGCTTAGTGAGAAATTGCCGGGACTACTTGATGGACAGTGAACGCGATGTCTTGAACTGCCATCGTTTGGTGTAATCCGCGATAATAACCACGCGTGATATCTCTCTAGGTGCTTTGTCAAGTTCGTGCCGTTGTGTCCTTTTTGGCCCTGGACAAATCCCGTTTCTCGAGAATGCTCTAGAGAATCAGCTCTATTCTCATAGGAAGCGACCCACTTCCACATTCGAGATAGGTGAGTTCCATCAAGAGTGTTTCTTGCTACACCCCACTTCAATCTTAAATTGAAACTATAGAACTCATTAAGACTTAGTTAAAAGTCATCCTTCACATGCAGTCACACTATCACGTCTACACCATAGGGAAGGGCGCGAGAATGAAATTCTCGATAGTGTTTACCTTGACCCGCCACAAATTAGTTGTCTCATTCAAAACCTTGATCTTGGGATATCAAGTCAGCAAGGTTGAGTATCCTTCATGGCAAGTTTATTTAATGAGCCTAAGCCCCATCCCCCTCGATGCATTATTAACTATCTCCTTGGACAAACCTTTCGTCAAAGGGTCCGCGATATTCTCCTTAGACTTTACCCAATCAATTGAAATATCGCCTTTTGAGATTAGTTTTTTCAGGGTATTATGTCTTCTTTTAATGTGTATAGACTTCCCATTATAGTAGCTGTTTTTAGCCTTAGCTATAGCAGCTTGATTATCACAATGTATAGATATAGGCGGCACGGGCCTATGCCGTAGAGGAATGTCTTCTAAAAAGCATCTTAGCCAAGCGGCTTCCTCTCCTGCTTTATCTAACGCAATAAACTCGGACTCCATAGTGGATCGAGCTATGCAGGTCTGTTTGGAACTCTTCCAAGAAACAGCCCCACCTGCTAGAGTGAAAACATATCCACTCGTAGACTTAGTCTCCTCTGAGTCTGATATCCAGTTTGCATCACAAAATCCCTCAAGGACGGCAGGGTACCCTTCATAATTTAAACAAAAGGTCAAAGTGTATTTCAAATACCTCAACACTCTAAAAGTGCATCCCAGTGTTCCCGCCTGGATTACAAGTATACCTACTTAACCTACTCACAAAGATAAGCAATGTCCGGCCTAGTACGATTCATCAAATACATCAGACTTCCTATAACTCGTGAGTATTCAAGTTGTGACACTCCATTACCCTTATTCTTTTTGAGTTTACAACAGGGATCATACGGAGTATAAGCAGGTTTACAATCAAAATGATTGAATTTTCTAAGCACGATTCAACATAATGAGATTGACTAAGACTATAACCATTAGAATTTCTTCTAATTTTCATCCCTAAGATTACATCTGCATGGGGCCTAAGTCTTTCATGTCAAAGTTCTCATTTAGCATGCTCTTAGTGGAATTAATTACATCCATGTTTGTACCAAGTATAAGCATATCATCAACATACAAGCATACAATCACACAGGCATCATTCACAAGTTTAGTATAGACACACTTGTCAGATTCATTGATTTTAAAACCACTAGAAAACATTACATGATCAAATTTTTCATGCCATTGTTTAGGTGCTTGTTTCAATCCATACAAAGATTTTTTCAGTTTACAAACTTTGTTTCACAACCTTTCACTACAAAGCCCTCGGGTTGTTCCATGTAAATTTCTTCATCTAATTCACCATTTAGAAAAGTCTGTTTTTACATCCATTTGATGTATCTCTAGGTTATGAACCGCAGCTATAGCAATTAACATCCTAATGGAAGTAATTCTCGTAACGGGTGAGTAAGTATCAAAGAAATCTACACCTTCCGTTGTTTATAGCCTTTAGCTACTAACCTAGCCTTGTATTTTTGAACAGTTCCATCTATGTTACGTTTCCTCCCGAAGATCCATCTACATCCTATGGCCTTACACCACGGAGGTAAATCTACCAGCTCCCACGTATCATTTTCTTTGATGGATTCCATCTCACTAACAGATGACTCTTTCCACCATGGAGCTTCATAAGAAGTCATGGCTTCTCTATAAGTCTGAGGATCAGACTCTGCTAGTGTTACGAAGTCAGGTCCAAAGGAGGTTTTGGTTCTAGCCCTTTTACTTCTCCTAGGCTCAATTTCTACTTCGTCTTCCTCTAAAGGTAAAGTCTGACTGGTTGAAGGGACATCTAGGGGATCAAGACCTCTCTTACGAGAGTCGATTTCAAAGGAAAAACATTTTCAAAGAACACAAAGATCCCTAGATTCCATAATAGTATTCACACCAATTTCAGAAATTTCAGAACTCACAACCATAAATCTATATGCAGGAGTATGCTCAGGATACCCTATGAAGACACAGTCAACAGTTTTGGGTCCTATCTTGGTTGCTTTAGGTTTAGGGATCTGAACCTTAGCCAAACACCCCCACACTTTGAAGTATGCAAAAGAAGGTTGTCTACCTTTCCACAATTCATATGGAGTTTTATCTGATCCTTTAAAGGGTACTCTATTCAGGATATAGCAGGCTGAGAGGATAGCTTCCCCCCACAAGTTTGAAGGTAATCCTGAACTAATTAACATGGCATTCATCATATCCTTAAGGGTACGGTTCTTACGTTCAGCTACACCATTAGACCGAGGTGAATAAGGAGGGGTAACCTCGTGTATTATGCCATGTTCTACACGAAATCTCCTATCGGAACTCGTACTCACCACCACGGTCGACCTAACTGTTTTAATGGTAGTATTTAATTGGTTTTCAACTTCTAGTTTATACATCTTAAAGGCTTCTAAGGCATCATCCTTACCTCTAAGCAAATATATATGACAAGTACCTAGTACGAGTCGTCTATAAAAGTAACAAACCATTTCTTACCACCTCTAGTTTGAACCGATTTCATGTCAACTAGGTCCGAGTGAATTAATTCTAAGGGTTTAGAATTTCTATGAACTTTTTTGCTAAAAGGTTTTCTAGCATACTTTGATTCTACACATATTTCACATTTGTGTTCCTTTTCCAAACTAAATTTGGGTATGCACCTACATTAGCCGCTTTATGCATTGACTTATAATTTACATGTCCAAGTCTACCATGCCAAACATTCAAAGACTCACAAACATAAGCGAAGAAGAATCATTCTTATTCATTACAAATAGAGTTTACATTAAGCTTATACGGACCCTCAGTCTTATAACCCTGCCCCACATAATCCTTACCCTTAGTTACAACACATTTCCCAGATTCTATTACAATTTTAAATCCCTTATCATCTAAAACACCACAAGAAACAAGATTTTTGCAGATGTCCGGAACATGAAGAACTTCATTCAATGTGAGAGTTTTGCCAGAAGTTAGCTTGAGCCCAACTTTGCCTTTTCCTACAACCGCAGCTGCAGATGAGTTACCCATATAGAGTTTTTCTCCTTCCCCTACCTTACTGTAGGAGGTGAACATATCTCTGTTTCCACAGACATGTTTGGTAGCCCCAGAGTCTACCCACCAATCTCTCACATTTGTTACCAAATTAACTTCAGACACCGTACCAGAAAATTCATCTTTGTTGTTTTCAACCAAATTAGCATTATTTTTCTTTTTAAGGTCCTTACGGTTTCTACAAAGGAACCGCCATATGGCCAGGATTTCCGCAAGCATAGCAATCACCCTTAATTTTATTAATGCTAGATTTGGGTTTCTGAAACATACCTTTCTTGCCTGGAGGTTTCTTGGAGTTGTTTCGGTTCTTATCAGCATTGGAACCTTTGTGTTCGGTCACATGAGCTTTGTTTGACATGTCCCTTGCAGAAGATACATTTTTGTCCTTGGAGCACAACAATTCTTCAACTTGAATCTTCTTACCCAAATCAACCATAGTGACTTCACCAGTTTCATGTCTCAGTTTCTTCTTGTACTCAGACCAGGAAGAAGGCAATTTCTCAATAACCGCAGACACTTGAAAAGTTTCATCAATCATCATACCTTCCGCAAGAATTTGATTGATAATTTGCTGGAATTCAAGGAATTGATCAACCACAGATTTGTCATTCGACATTTTGTATTCCATGAACTTAGCTACCAAAATTTCTTACTTCCAAAGCGGTTTCGACTTGGTATTTTGCCTCTAAAGCAGCCCATAAATCAAAAGCATTAAAATTCTCTTTTGCAATATAGAAGTCATACATAACATCTTCTAAACAATTGAGAATATGATTTTTGGCCATATAGTTACGCCTAACCCAATCCTCCAACTCAAGTTCACGTCCCATATCCTTCATACCCTCATCAAAAGGAACCAAAACATAATGATCCAACTCATGATAACTCGAAAAAAATAACATCTTCGATTGCCATCTTTTGAAGTCTTTCCCATTGAACTTTGCAGGCCTTTCAACATCGTTCTTACCCATTGTTACAGACAGAAAAGAACTATTGTGTTAAGATTGTTGCGATCAGTAACAATAAAACACTAAAAAGAAGATGTGAATAAGTTATAAGTAAAATTTATGAAATGTAAATAAGCACTCAATGGACAAGAAACAGAGACGAGTCACGTGTTCAACACGCTGTCCTTAACACAATAGTTGACCGGTACGCCTCAAGAATGAGTGATGCCTATACCACCGTGGTCAAGTTGTATCCAGGATAAAACTGCCTGTTGCAAGTATTGTTAGCACTACAATACTTGCCCACTCTTACGAACTCAACAAAAAGCACAAGAAAAAGGAAAAAGACCACACGAGAGGGAGAGAGACGAAAGAAGAGGATAGTAGCTCTTACGGACACAAATTAAATGAAAAGTTCGATTGTCTTTTATAGGCAAAATGAGAGGGACGCGAAAAATGACAATTGATTCTCAATTAATTCCCTTCATAAATCTAATTAAATTAAAACGGAAATAAAACAAAATTTATTTTAATTTTCAAATCAAAATAAAGTTTAAAACGGAAAGAATATTTAAACGTTTTAAACGACATTCATGCATGCAAAAGAGTTTTGGTAAGCAAAATATTTTTGCGCCCGAATCAAACGCCCCCACATTAATGCAAAATTTGATTTGATTTTCAAAACGTTTTAGGAATTAATTCAAAAGAATTTTGACCAAAAAAGATAAGTCTTGGTTGACCAAAGTCCATGGCTAGCACGAGCTCGAGCCTTAAGCCCAAGCCTTAGTGGAATCAAAAATATTTCGCCCCACCCGTTCCACCCACATTGTTTTACTAACTATCCATAAAGGAATAGCTATATAGTGGATATCATCTTTAGTTATACCCAATGTGGGACTAAAGGTCCTATTTCATTCACTCATATGAAAATGAGTAAGAGCTCTTAGAGACCCAAAGGTTCTAAGTTCCATTCCCACCAAAACCATAAAATCAAAACATTAAAAACTCATTTTCTCCAACAATCCCCCACATTAATGAAATACCGATAAAATCGAGAAAACTAAAGCGAGAAATACCACTTAGGCAAGAGGTGTCCATGAGGTCTTGAACCTTTGCTTAGTGAGAAATTGCCGGGACTACTTGATGGACAATGAACGCGATGTCTTGAACTGCCATCGTTTGGTGTAATCCGCGATAATAACCACACGTGATATCTCTCTAGGTGCTTTGTCAAGTTCGTGCCGTTGTGTCCTTTTTGGCCCTGGACAAATCCCGTTTCTCGAATGCTCTAGAGAATCGGCTCTATTCTCATAGGAAGCGACCCACTTCCACATTCGGATAGGTGAGTTCCATCAAGAGTGTTTCTTGCTACACCCCACTTCAATCTTAAATTGAAACTATAGAACTCATTAAGACTTAGTTAAAAGTCATCCTTCACATGCAAATCACACTATCACGTCTACACCATAGGGAAGGGGCAGAGAATGAAATTCTCTGATAGTGTTTACCTTGACCCGCCACAAATTAGTTGTCTCATTCAAAACCTTGATCTTGGGATCTCCAGTCAACAAGGTTGAGTATCCTTCATGGCAAGTTTATTTAATGAGCCTAAGCCCCATCCCCCTCGATGCATTATTAACTATCTCCTTGGACAAACCTTTCGTCAAAGGGTCCGCGATATTCTCCTTAGACTTTACCCAATCAATTGAAATATCGCCTTTTGAGATTAGTTTTTTCAGGGTATTATGTCTTCTTTTAATGTGTATAGACTTCCCATTATAGTAGCTGTTTTTAGCCTTAGCTATAGCAGCTTGATTATCACAATGTATAGATATAGGCGGCACGTGCCTATGCCGAGAGAGGAATGTCTTCTAAAAAGCATCTTAACCAAGCGGCTTCCTCTCTGCTTTATCTAACGCAATAAACTCGGACTCCATAGTGGATCGAGCTATGCAGGTCTGTTTGGAACTCTTCCAAGAAACAAATTACTGCTAGAGTGAAAACATATCCACTCGTAGACTTAGTCTCCTCTCGAGTCGATATCCGGTTGCATCACAAAATCCCTCAAGGACGGCGGGGTACCCTTCATAATTTAAACAAAAGGTCAAAGTGTATTTCAAATACCTCAACACTCTAAAAAGTGCATCCCAGTGTTCCCGCGCCTGGATTACAAGTATACCTACTTAACCTACTCACAAAGATAAGCAATGTCCTGGCCTAGTACGGTTCATCAAATACATCGACTTCCTATAACTCGTGAGTATTCAAGTTGTGACACTCCATTACCCTTATTCTTTTTGAGTTTACAACAAGGATCATACGGAGTATAAGCGGTTTACAATCAAAATGATTGAATTTTCTAAGCACATTCAACATAATGAGATTGACTAAGACTATAACCATTAGAATTTCTTCTAATTTTCATCCCTAAGATTACATCTGCGGGGCCTAAGTCTTTCATGTCAAAGTTCTCATTTAGCATGCTCTTAGTGGAATTAATTACATCCATGTTTGTACCAAGTATAAGCATATCATCAACATACAAGCATACAATCACACAGGCATCATTCACAAGTTTAGTATAGACACACTTGTCGTGATTCATTGATTTTAAAACCACTAGAAAACATTACATGATCAAATTTTTCATGCCATTGTTTAGGTGCTTGTTTCAATCCATACAAAGATTTTTTCAGTTTACAAACTTTGTTTTCACAACCTTTCACTACAAAGCCCTCAGGTTGTTCCATGTAAATTTCTTCATCTAATTCACCATTTAGAAAAGCTGTTTTTACATCCATTTGATGTATCTCTAGGTTATGAACCGCAGCTATAGCAATTAACATCCTAATGGAAGTAATTCTCGTAACGGGTGAGTAAGTATCAAAGAAATCTACACCTTCCTGTTGTTTATAGCCTTTAGCTACTAACCTAGCCTTGTATTTTTGAAACAGTTCCATCTATGTTACGTTTCCTCCCGAAGATCCATCTACATCCTATGGCCTTACACCACGGGAGGTAAATCTACCAGCTCCCACGTATCATTTTCTTTGATGGATTCCATCTCACTAACAGATGACTCTTTCCACCATGGAGCTTCAGAAGAAGTCATGGCTTCTCTATAAGTCTGAGGATCAGACTCTGCTAGTGTTACGAAGTCAGGTCCAAAGGAGGTTTTGGTTCTAGCCCTTTTACTTCTCCTAGGCTCAATTTCTACTTCGTCTTCCTCTAAAGGTAAAGTCTGACTGGTTGAAGGGACATCTAGGGGATCAAGACCTCTCTTACGAGAGTCGATTTCAAAGGAAAAACATTTTCAAAGAACACAAGATCCCTAGATTCCATAATAGTATTCACACCAATTTAGAAATTTCAGAACTCACAACCATGAATCTATATGCAGGAGTATGCTCAGGATACCCTATGAAGACACAGTCAACAGTTTTGGGTCCTATCTTGGTTGCTTTAGGTTTAGGGATCTGAACCTTAGCCAAACACCCCCACACTTTGAAGTATGCAAAAGAAGGTTGTCTACCTTTCCACAATTCATATGGAGTTTTATCTGATCCTTTAAAGGGTACTCTATTCAGGATATAGCAGTGAGAGAGGATAGCTTCCCCCCACAAGTTTGAAGGTAATCCTGAACTAATTAACATGGCATTCATCATATCCTTAAGGGTACGGTTCTTACGTTCAGCTACACCATTGGACTGAGGTGAATAAGGAGGGGTAACCTCGTGTATTATGCCATGTTCTACACATAAATCTCCTATCGGAACTCGTACTCACCACCACGGTCAGACCTAACTGTTTTAATGGTAGTATTTAATTGGTTTTCAACTTCTAGTTTATACATCTTAAAGGCTTCTAAGGCATCATCCTTACCTCTAAGCAAATATATATGACAGTACCTAGTACAGTCGTCTATAAAAGTAACAAACCATTTCTTACCACCTCTAGTTTGAACCGATTTCATGTCAACTAGGTCCGAGTGAATTAATTCTAAGGGTTTAGAATTTCTATGAACTTTTTTGCTAAAAGGTTTTCTAGCATACTTTGATTCTACGCATATTTCACATTTGTGTTCCTTTTCCAAACTAAATTTGGGTATGCAGCCTACATTAGCCAGTTTATGCATTGACTTATAATTTACATGTCCAAGTCTACCATGCCAAACATTCAAAGACTCACAAACATAAGCAGAAGAATCATTCTTATTCATTACAGCAGAGTTTACATTAAGCTTATACAGACCCTCGCCTTATAACCATGCCCCACATAATCCTTACCCTTAGTTACAACACATTTCCCAGATTCTATTACAATTTTAAATCCCTTATCATCTAAAACACCACAAGAAACAAGATTTTTGCAGATGTCCGGAACATGAAGAACTTCATTCAATGTGAGAGTTTTGCCAGAAGTTAGCTTGAGCCCAACTTTGCCTTTTCCTACAACCGCAGCTGCAGATGAGTTACCCATATAGAGTTTTTCTCCTTCCCCTACCTTACTGTAGGAGGTGAACATATCTCTGTTTCCACAGACATGTTTGGTAGCCCCAGAGTCTACCCACCAATCTCTCACATTTGTTACCAAATTAACTTCAGACACCGTACCAGAAAATTCATCTTTGTTGTTTTCAACCAAATTAGCATTATTTTTCTTTTTAAGGTCCTTACGGTTTCTACAGTGAACCGCCATATGGCCAGGATTTCCGCAAGCATAGCAATCACCCTTAATTTTATTAATGCTAGATTTGGGTTTTACGAAACATACCTTTCTTGCCCGGAGGTTTCTTGGAGTTGTTTCGGTTCTTATCGGCATTGGAACCTTTGTGTTCGGTCACATGAGCTTTGTTTGACATGTCCCTTACGAGAAGATACATTTTTGTCCTTGGAGCACAACAATTCTTCAACTTGAATCTTCTTACCCAAATCAACCATAGTGACTTCACCAGTTTCATGTCTCGGTTTCTTCTTGTACTCGAGACCGGGAAGAAGGCAATTTCTCAATAACCGAGACACTTGAAAAGTTTCATCAATCATCATACCTTCCGCAAGAATTTGATTGATAATTTGCTTTGGAATTCAAGGAATTGATCAACCACAGATTTGTCATTCGACATTTTGTATTCCATGAACTTAGCTACCAAAATTTCTTACTTCCAGCAGTTTTTGACTTGGTATTTTGCCTCTAAAGCGACCCATAAATCAAAAGCATTAAAATTCTCTTTTGCAATATAGAAGTCATACATAACATCTTCTAAACACAGTTGAGAATATGATTTTTGGCCATATAGTTCTGCCTAACCCAATCCTCCAACTCAAGTTCACGTCCCATATCCTTCATACCCTCATCAAAAGGAACCAAAACATAATGATCCAACTCATGATAACTCGGAAAAAATAACATCTTCGATTGCCATCTTTTGAAGTCTTTCCCATTGAACTTTGCGGGCCTTTCAACATCGTTCTTACCCATTGTTACAGACAGAAAAGAACTATTGTGTTAAGATTGTTGCGACTGTAACAATAAAACACTAAAAAGAAGATGTGAATAAGTTATAAGTAAAATTTATGAAATGTAAATAAGCACTCAATGGACAACAAAACGAGAAGACGAGTCACGTGTTCAACACGCTCGTCCTTAACACAATAGTTGACCGGTACGCCTCAAGAATGAGTGATGCCTATACCACATGTGGTCAAGTTGTATCCAGGATAAAATCGCTTCTGTTGCAAGTATTGTTAGCACTACAATACTTGCCCACTCTTACGAACTCAACGGCAAAGCACGAAGAAAAGAAAAAGACCACACGAGAGGGAGAGAGACGAAAAGAAGAGGATAGTAGCTCTTACGGACACAAATTGAAATGAAGAAGTTGAATGTCTTTTTATAGGCAAATGAGAGAGAGAGGTGAAATTGATTCTCAATTAATTCCCAATAAATTAAAAACGGAATAAATCTAATTAATTAAAACTGACAAAAATTTATTTTATTTTCAAATTTTCAAAAAATAAAGTTTAAAGTGGAAAGAATATTTAAACGCACAAAAACATAATGAAAAGAGTTTTTGTTAAGAAAATAATTTGCGCCCAGGTCGTACCCCCCACAATTAATGAAAAAATTTAATTTGATTTTCAAAATGTTTAGGAATTAATTCAAAGAAATTTTTCCAAAAAAGATAAGTCTTGGTTGACTTGTCCATGGCGCAAGCACGAGCTCGAGCCTTAAGCCCAAGCCTTAGTGGAATCAAAAATATTTCGCCCCACCCGTTCCACCCACATTGTTTTACTAACTATCCATAAAGGAATAGCTATATAGTGGATATCATCTTTAGTTATACCCAATGTGGGACTAAAGGTCCTATTTCATTCACTCATATGAAAATGAGTAAGAGCTCTTAGAGACCCAAAGGTTCTAAGTTCCATTCCCACCAAAACCATAAAATCAAAACATTAAAAACTCATTTTCT